>JAAGNO010009345.1:30678-65757 GCA_033439905.1 Ceryle rudis | reverse complement strand
GGGTTTCCAAGCCCCCCGTGGAGCTGTGGTGCTGAGGGACAGGGGTCAGTGGTGCCCTGGCAGTGCTGGGGGAATGGTTGGACTCGATGGTCTGAAAGGTCTCTTCCAGCATAAGCAATTCTATGATTCTGCGCTTCTAAGTTAGACCCCCCTGGAGGCCAGGATCTGTTCTGTGGGGCTGCCCCATCTGTCGTGTGCCAGGGGAAGAGGCCAACTCTTCATCACACAGGACCTTGAAAAATCCCAGCACCAGGACAGGCAAAAGGCAATTACTCTGCACCTATTTTATTCTGGTGCCACAGGCTATGGAAGGGAAGAGACAGTTGGGAATTGGCCTCAAACTAAGCTGCTGCCTGGGGAGCTCACACATTAAACTTCAATTTAGTTTGTGATTTAATTTTTACAAATGCTCCAATGAGTGATGAGGGAAAGATGGGGCAAAGAAGGGCAAGGGGCAGGGCACAGCTGCTGCCACAGCTCCTGTGAGCTGCACGTCTGTGCTGTGGCCACTGTTCCCCTGCTGCTGCACTGCTGGGGGGGGCGAGTTAAGGGGATACTTTGGTGGAGAGAGGTAAGAGGGGAACAAACCAGAACTGAGACTCTGCCACTCGTCTGAAGAGCTGAGTCGATTTGGGACAGCTATAAAAGAGGGCATCAGAAGCTGGTACTGAGGGTGACAGGCAGGAGACACCCACACGAGGTGTCAGTGCTCAGAACACCAAGAGGAACTGGCTTTAGGATGGAGCAAAGGAGAGTGAGACACCCGTGATCTGCAGGGACGCCACCTGCAACTTCAGACTCCAGCCAGGGAGCTGCGGGTGTGCACCTGAGTGTGCCCTCAGCACATGCGTGTGCCCTTCCGTCTGCTTTGCAAACCACCCAGCCCCTGGTGCAGACCCTACACACGCTGCTCACACACAGGACGGGCACGTCGCGCTTCCCTTGTAGGATGAAATTATCACCCTGACTTGGACTGTTTTCAAAGGGTTTTTTGGTTTTTTTTTTTTAGCTTCCTTTAAACAACTCGCCCACTCATCCCTATAAACGCCGGTGCTAAAAGCTGGTTCTGTTGTTAAGATTTCAAATAACTTGGGGTTTATTGTTTCAAACAAAATCAAAATAACTCACCCACGCTCCCTCCTTCCTTAATACAGTGACTGGTGACCTGCTGGGATCGTGCCCCACCGCCACGCGCGCCTTAAATCCACGCCTTTGGATCCACAGCAGGTGACAAAACTGTTTTTGCTTTTTATTTTGTGAGGAGCGTGACGTGCCTGCGCGGGCGGCTGCCCGACGGGCTACCCACACCTCTGCGAGTCACGGTGTCGACCCGACTGCCTGAACGGAAGTGCCACCGTGCTCAGATTTGGCCACTTTGGGCAGCAACCTTATCAGTTCTGGACGGACAGTTTTTGCCCAGCTACACCACCGTCCACCCTGAAATCACAGGTCAGGTGGCCAGCCCTCCGCTGCTCAGACCAGTTCATCCACGGCATGGAAATGACTTTGGGTTCCTCTTTGGGAGGTGATGTGCCAGTCAGCGTATTCAAACAGTCCTCAAAGAGCTACAGCACCACTCTGTAGTTAATGTAGCAGCTTTTCCACACGGGTTTTGACAGCATTTACCATGCCAGGCTGGGTTTCCCTGTCACCACTTAACAGAAACACGCAAGCCTAGATTTAGTGCCTAAAGCTTAAATTACTAACCAAGGAGACAAGTTAGAAGCGTTACCATCCCAAGCCAGTCTCTCCAGTCTAGAGAAAGACACAAGAAGCTCCAGAAGCCAATTTGGCCCATCAAAACCACTTGGAGCATCGCTTAAATACTAAAACGGGGAGTGAACCTGAACTACTTGCTTGAAACAATTCAGGTTACAGGCAGATGCCAGCAAGCAGTGAGCTGACGGAGCATCACCGATGCTCACCCTCCCCAGGGCTGCGGTACCCGGCCGTGCTCACTGTAACACGGCCGAGCAGCAAAGCACGATGCTTTAGCTGCAACTAGTTGCAGTGAGTGACTTTGCAGTTGGAGGAGGGTGGAACTAGGACCACGCTCAGCTGTTGAGTCTCAGCTGAGCAGCAGTAATTTGCTAAACCGAAATAACTCCCTTGCTTTAAAGGCTATAACCCATATTCTTGATTAATTAGCACAGAAGCCAAGGTTAATACATAGTGCTCAACTCCCTGTCACCTACTCTATGCACTAGACTGCACCACCACCTCCCCGCTTCCAGCCCTACTGGGGAGTAGGAGGTGATGGAGGAGACAGGTGCCTATAAGCCCGCTGCCAGTGAGGGACACGCTCCTCTTCAGCGATGGAGATGATCCAACGCTCCCCCAGCAGCAGATACACCCTCCTCCCCACCATATACTGCACTCGGTGCATCTGAAATTGGAACCTACTGACAATTTGCTTTGAAAACGCTTTGCAGAAAAGCCTACTTGTCTCTGGATTGCCAAAATTGTGCTACTTTCTTGAAACGTACTTTTCTTTAGACACCTACTTGCTCTTAGCACAACACTGTTTGAAAAAGCAGCTGAACAGAGGCAGCACCTTTACCAGGAGTGGTCACAATGAGGTGAAGTCAGGCGGTGGATCGGCACACACCCATCCGCATCAGCACCCATAACGCACATCCAACCTCCATATAAACACCCCTCGCTGCAGCAAACGCCCAAATCTTAATTATTATTTACTCCTATTTCAGTAACGCCTGAAGGCCACGCTCAAGATCAAGGTCTTGTCATGCAAAACACCCCACAAAACATGAAACCCCGGCCATGCTGGGGGCAGGGAGGATCCTGGGGCTGGTACCAGTGGGTTTTCCATTTCAGTGATAGTCAGACACAGCCCTTCTCGGGAGAGCTTAGAACAAGTAAGACAAAAATCACATGCAAACACAGGAACAGCTTCTCCTATCAGCCCGAAGCAGCTCTTGCTCTGGTACCTGCTGCTTAAAAGGGTAAGATGAACCTACACCTCGTTTGGGGACAGCAAAGATGGGGAGGCTGATATACTCTGCACGACAGGGCTCAGAGATCACTGGGATGCAAATGGTTTCAGATACAGGCAAAAATGAGTCCTCCAGGGACCTCTCTGCCCATCCCAGGGGAGTTGCACCTCCTGCACCCACATGCAGTGGTCTCACTCTGCCAGCTCCCCAGGGAAGGAGGGTGCACTGTTCTGCAGAAGCTGGTTCCCCTTCTCCCCCGGTTGCAGGGAACTACAACTCTCTGTAGCACAGACACGGATCCAGGATGGAAAAGTTGGATCCACGGGATTGCTCAGGGTCTTTCTCTAATTGCACATCTCCCCAAGAGCTTTCCCCAGCAGTCCCAGCACATGAAGCACTTGACTGGGCTCAGCTCTCTGCCAGGCTCAGGCTGCAGTCTTCTGGGGCCACATGGGGACCGGGAAGGAGCCGGTGGCTCTGAAAAACCATTATTTAGGCCTTTTTAGATTAATTAGTGTTAATTGCTTTGGGATGCTCAAAAATAGCACTGCTAATGGGAAACGTGGAGGCAGGCTGAAGGTGAGGTGTGAGCAGAGGCTCACAACTGCCACGTTAATTCTGGACACAGGTCATGCCCTGCCCAGCGGACAGCCAGCAGCGACTGCCAAAAGCAGGGGAACCTTCTCCTGCCCAGTGGGGTTTGCCTGCCTGCACCCCTAACCCTGACACACCCCCCGACAGCTGCATTCACACTCACACAGGAGCCTTCCTGCTGCCACAACAGGTTTTTTATCATGACAGCTCGGAGAAACAGCACTTGAACCATCCTCATTTCAGGCTACTTTGAGTTATGGATTCACATCCTTCTTACTTCTGCAGCCATGGAGGACCCTCAGCCAGCTCCCAGGGAGCCTCACTTTCCTGCACCAAGTCCAATCACCGACACAAGGACCACCCAGAGAGTCCCCCAAACCTCCAAGACTATCCTAAATCCATAAGAGAGGACTGGCATTGGATGGGAACGTGCCTGTCCATAAGCAGTGGGTTAGAGAAGGTTACTGCCCATCGCCAGGGTCGCTGAACTCTTCTGCCTGATCACGAACAAATGCTGGGGATGGAGCTGTGTAAAGGCAACGGGGTGGCCTCTGGGCAGGACACTCAAGTGACCACACAGGACAAGCTGCTTGCAGGCTGGGATGTGGCCCCCCCCAAGCTGGGCAATAACAGACAGAAGTCAAGTTTGCCCCAGGGTTGTGTTTGTGACTTCTGGGAGAGCCTCCAGTGCCATAGCCCCATCCAGCAGCTATCAAAGATAAGGTACAGACAAAACTGGTCTGATTATTCAGGCTCCAGCAATGCTACAGCTCTGCCCTCAAATGAAGCCCAAACCTCATGTTATTAGGGTGCATTTAAATATAGTTCACATACAGAGAAAGACAAATTACTGTACAGAAAAGATTCTCTAGGTAGACCCATCGAGCAATGGAAAAGCACACAGCACAGCTCCAGCAAGCACAGCCACCCCATGCTCCTTTTCCAGCCTCGCTCCACACACAAGGACTGGTTGGATCCACCAGCTGGTCCACCCCTTACGTGCCAGATCCCACCAGCCATGGCTGGGAGCTCAGCCACGGGTCACTGCTGGCACCCTGCTGAAACCCAGGCACAGCCACACTACCTCTTGCACTCGCATCTGCCCGAGCAAGAAACAGTTGTGCAAGAAAACCAAAGTCCCCAGTCACCAGAGGCCCCTGTGTCATCTGGTATCATCATAGCTCCAGCAGTGTAAGCAGTTGTGCTGATGTACATCCATAGAGAACCCAGCCTATGATTTAATTATTTGGTTTTAAGCTCTTCTGGCATGTGCAGTTTATTAAATGTGAGAGGCCGGAACTGTGAACAGACAAAGTGCCCCAGGCAGAGCAGAGACCCTAGAAATGAAGGAAGAGTTCCAGATTTCGAAAGAAGTCAAACATTTTGAGTTTTATTGCTCTGGGTCTGGCTTCAATTCATCTTTCTTTTTAGTACCGTTCTCTTTAAAGTGACAGTTTCTAGGAAATGGCGAGTGTCAACATCTCTTTTACTGTCTCATACCACTTAATGGCTGACAATTTGCCGGGAGAAAGGCTGTACAAGGAGGAAAGCAGACCTCAATTATGGCTTCAAAGTGCCAATAACTGAAAACTCAGTTACAGTGCGTCAGAGGAAGAAGAATGTATTTCAGCATCTTGGTTAGTCAGCCCCAGCCTGGACCACTGGGCTAGCTGGTCTGCAGACCTTCTGTCGTAACCTCCAGCAAAGGCCTGCTGGGGAACCTTAGACAACTAGTTCAGTTTTTACCTCCTTCCTAGAGCAGGTTCCTCTGGTTTTTTCTTACAATTTTCTAGCTCCAAAACTGGTGTCCACACTTAGCCGGTTACAGATGGAACATGGGGTCTCAGGTGAGCTTTCACATACTCCCCTGATCCTCAGCCCAAGGGATCTGAGAAGCATCCAGACCCCGAATGTCCTTGGTATAACTTCTACAGAGCTGAGAGCTTGGAGAACCACCCTGCATGTGGGGCAGCCAGCACGTTCCTTTTTTCTGCGTGTGGTTGATGCACAAGCACGGGCTGGTTTGAATCCTGCCTCTCATCCCCTTTCCACAGCACAGCCTCGATTCTCAACCTGACCTGCATCTGGGAGGAGGAGAAACAAGGGGCAGGCGTAGTGGGAAGAAGCAGGAAGGATATACCAGTAACAAGAACGTCCCCAAGACAGGAAGATAAGGAATTCAGCTTTATCTCTGGGATCTTAAGCACTGAGGTATCTCACCGAGGACAAATCCTAGGGGCTGGCACCAAGGCACCGAGGCAGTGAGAGCTCTGCCTGGCTTCTGTTCAGAGCAAAATGTGGGCAGAACTCTGCAAGGGCAGCCCTGGGACCAGCCCTGAGCAAGCAGCTCTCACCCCATCACAGCCCTGGATAAAGGATACCGGTCATGCTGTGGCCCACACAGATAACATCTGCCCTGCCCACATCAGTCCAGTCCCACAGCGTGTGGGAGTTACCTGCCTTCTCAAGTGGTGGTGGGTTCTCTTTCCTGCTCAGCTTTTGTTCTCCGCATCGTCAGCAGGACAAGGGGAAGAGAACAGTTAACACTTGTCCTGTGCTGTGCAGCGCGCCTTGTAGGGGTCATTCCTCCTGCTTCAGCACCCAAAAGGGTCGAATATTCACAGAGGACCCAGAGATCACCATCTGGCCTTTTTCTGGCTTAAATTAAGAAACATCACAACCTTCTGGGGCTCTGTAGCAGAGTCATTTTTCCAAAACAAAAGCAGCATCAACCGAAAGTCTCCTCGGTGATGGAAAGCCAGTTGCTCTGAGCACAGACTCCTCAAGACCTGGCTGCAAAGGATGGTTAAAGCAGCCAGTGGCCCTATCCTTCTCCCAAGGAAAAGCTGTGGGTAGAAGAGATGATCGCTTCTTCTTCAGTCAAGCCAGAGCCATCCACAGTGCCCCCGAGCCATCTAGGGCAGTCTCTGGACTCCCATGTTGGACTCTGGAGGGCTGATTTTAAAGCAGGTTCCTCTGGCCACCCAGATAAGCAAGGCAGAGGATGCAAAGGCAAAGCCTTGGACTGGCACAATGTGAACTGGTGGGCAGAGCACAGGGAACCGTGCACAGCTCCTAGAGAGCAGCTGGTTTCTCACAAACCCAAGCCTCAAGCTGCAGAGTTGTCTGAAATGCAGGTGCCATCCCCGGTGAGAAGGGGGTTGCCCAGAAAGAGGCAGGCACAGCATTTGGCCCCAGCCTTCAGGAGGCTTGGGATGGCTCTGGCCTCATCTCTCCCTGCCGGGGATGCTGCTCCCTCCCCACATGCTCTCCCAACCACACCTCACCAGGACCAGCTTCTCCTCCATGGGGTGCTGAGGAGCCTGGCAGGTAATTCTGGCTTTTACTCCAACTGTGTACCTCCCAAACTCACCCCTCTGCATGACAAAAAGTAATTTAATGAAGGATCGCAAACCCACAAGCCTCATAGAGCTGCTGGTGCAGCCCCAGCCCTGCACAGCAGAGCTGCTGCTGGGAAGGGTCGTGCCTGGGTTCGGTCCCCCGGGCACGACATTTGCCTCAGCAGAGCCTGCAAGGCCCAGCTCTGCTGCACTCCCCTCTCACTCACACATTCTCATTGGATAATTACAGAGAAAACCAAGGCAAATCCCAATTTTAGTACCATTATAAAACAGAGAGGGGGAATTCATTACCTGGCAGCTGTTTAATATTTAAGGAAGAAACTGATAATTTACCTCTAAGCCACCAAATGCAGCAGAGGCAGCACAAGACAGAAAATGCTCTTGCCTCCCCCCTACCTCTGAGCAGCCACTTTGCAGAGATTTTCTCTCTACCTGTTTATTTCCCTGCCTCCCATGCTCGCACCGAGGTCCCACTGAGGAGTAGTGTGTGTCAGGACTTTGCCCTACAAAACTCACCAGAGTTTTGGCTCTGGATCTGCTGAGCCTCAAGATTTGGGAGGATGCTTTTTTACATCTCTCCTGGATCATGAAGCATCTGCACAACCAGCCCACCCGAGTCAGGGAAGGAGCTAAAGAAAAGGAGAGCCCTAGAGCTTAACAAAAAGACTCATACAGACATATGGAAAGAAAGGTCAGACAATTTCACATGACTCCAGGGAGGCAACCAGATCACCAGCTGCTCCTCCAAACAGCCAAGTCCCTGGAAGAGCCTCCTGGTACCTGTCAGACTTGAGCCTTCCGAAAAGTTTTCCGGTGCATCCTGCCTCGAGCTAGGAAATAGCGCAGCCTCCCTCCCCAGTCCACATCTGCCCGAAGCACTACAGAACGTCCCACAACTGAACAGGAAGGTAAATCATCACGAGAACGAGCCGCGGCTCAGTGTTTACCTGCTCCGTTCCAGGACTGACACCAGCACAGCAGCCTCCAGGTGTCATAGGAACAGTCTTAAATTTAGCAGCAGCCACCTTCCCTCTCCCTGACTCTGGCTTCTCTCTCTGCCTCCATCCCCCTTGCTCTCGGATTCTTGAAGCACATTTAGTCTGACCAAAGATAATGGCATAATTATACCCACGCAGTTAAACAGCAACATAAAGGCTGTGGGATAAAGGAGGGTGTGCGTTTGCACTGCCCTTGCATTGCGGTAGTTTACACATCAACGAGACAAAGAGGCTACTTGATCTTAAGAGAGGGGGAAGGTGCTCAACCAGCCACCATGGAGCAGCAGAGGCTGCCTGCTGCAACCCTCCCTATTCAAGCTCCTGAGGGACTGCAAGGAACTATCAGCTTAATCTTCTCTCAAACAATACAAGACAACCAAAGAAGAGATGCTCTGGGACCTGAGCACAAGTGCCAGAGGGCAAAGTCCCCCAGGCTGTGTTATCCATGCACCAAACATCCCTCTGGCCAATTCTGCACTGCACAGTGGACGCGTGGATGGGTGTCATGGGGATGAAAGAGGAGGGCACATTCCATCCTAGGGCTGCCTGGACAGCACATGAGGCAGCAGGGACCTCCCTGCCCAGCTCTGCAGTGGATGTCACACTGCCCTCCAGCTCTGCTCCCTGCCCATTGACACCAGGAACTGAACTCTCAATACTTGCAGGCCAGGCAGAGGGTCAACCACGAGCATCTGCTCTGGGCATCGCTCCTGCACCTCACAAACCCCTAGTAAATCACAAGGGAGAAAACCATCAAAAGAGCTCTGGCAACCTGCCTTTTGTGGGGGGGAGGGGGCACAATCTACAAAATTTCCCCTTCTTTTATGGTTGCTTCTCACTGTAATCTTAAAAGAGGTCTTATAAAAACATTATTTGTCCTAGAGAATGTTTAGCAATGCAGCGCACTTGCAAATTGTTCAGTGTGTAAATACAACAGCGACCCATCTCTGCAAGTCGTCGCTGCCATCAAACACGGCTCCTCTTTCTCTTGACTATAAATGGTCTTTGCTGAGGACAGGGTGGAGGACAGGTCTGAAGAGTGAGGAAGCACTCCCTCGAGCTGATGCACTCCCCAGGGAAGAGGAGAGTCCAAATGAACAGAACCATTTCTAGAGCACAGATCCCCAAAGAGAGGAAAGGATTGGGTTTGATCCATGGTTTTGGCTCCAGCTGTTGGACCTTGACCCAATAAAGTGCTTTAGCCCTTGAACCCTGGCATGTGCACAGTGAAAAGCAAGCGTCCCCAGCCCCTCCCAAGGCAGTGTCTTCAGGAATACACAGCCCCTTTCTTGCACAGAGCTTCTCCTTTCTGCACAGTGGCTGCTTTCTCAGGGGGCAGGGTGAGGGACACACAACCTCTGGTACTTTTGAAATGTTAGAAAAATCACATCCTTCTAAAATAGAGCTGCTACCAAGAAAATCAAGAGCTGAAAAGTGATGACCTTCTGCACAGCAGAGCAAGGGGGTTAAATTTATGAGCTAGCCTTTGATGTCTGCGAGCTTCATGTGGTACAAAACCTTCCGCTTTGATGTTACCTTTTCAAAAGAGAGGAAACTCAGAAGGTGTGTGCTGCACGAGTCCCAGGGAGCACTCGGATCTGGCCACCCACAACTGCAGGCACAGGGACCAAGTTCTAATGCAGTTACTTATGCTCAGGGCAACAGGGAGAAAATGTGACCAAATGCATCTTGTCCTCACCAGCTTCTCCCAGACCAAGCCCACCTTTGCTCTGCCTGTGGAGAACCAGGCACCCACAGTACTGAGGCTTCCCACAGGAGCTCCAGACCTGGCCTCAAAGGTGGAGAGGGCCCTGCCCACCCCCAGAGCCAGGCAGTGCCAGTCCCTCTCCTCCTGGTGATCACCAGCCATGGCTGGGAAATTCCCCCACTTCCCAAGGCTGCGGGAAGGGTGAGGAAGCCCCTCTCACTGCCCCACCAGAGACACGACCCTCCTGTACGAGCTCTCCATCGTGTGCAACACCAGCATCTTGCACAGGGGTGGCAGAAGGTCTAAGCTGCTCAGAGGGACCTGCCTCAGTCTCTGGCACGCTCTCCTACCTTACGCAGCATCTGGGCCTTGGCTTCTGCTATCGATCCCAGCATCCCCACAGCTTTGCCAACAGGCTGAGCCCTTCTCCCACAGCCTGACAGAGCTGCCAGCAGGGACAGGCTCCTCTCCATCCCTGAGCTCACTTCGCCTCCCTTCACTTTTCACTGCCTCCCCTCCCATCTCCCGCCTCCTCCCATGGGGAGTTTCCCAGCAGCTCAGTAATTAGCATCATCATCACCAATGCTAATAACACCACCAGAGCTCCTGCCATCCAAAGCTCAAACAACTTTACAGCCATCATCACGCCTCTGTAAGCTCCCCAGGGGAGGCAGGAAGGCAGCATTACCCCATCACACAGATGGGGAAGCAGGAGGTAAACACGAGGCAGCCAGTGGCAGAGATGGGCAGCAAACCCAGGAGCTCTGACTCAGGCACCGCACCCACGGGACCTCTCCATTCCAGGAGTCTGCAGTAAGGCCCCTTTGGAAGGAGGTCAGTGGCTGTATTGTTGACACCAGGACTTATCCAGAGGTTGCACCACTCGGTTTGGGGCCCGTGAGTCCTGGAATGAGGTTCCCAGGCTCAGTTTCCCTCTGCAAGACAATGGTGGGAGAGCAGCACACGGGACCTGACTGCGCAGTCCCAGTTCACGCCTTCTGATGGGACAGCCCATAAAAGCACCTCAGATCAACCATTAGTGCTCACCTCTAGTTAAGGACTTGCTTCCTGATGGATTAAAGAGGATTTTTACTTTGAGCACTCACACAATGAGGAATCTGGGGGATTCTTCTCTGAACAGCCTGACGAGGGAAAGCTTCTCTCCCATCCTGGGGGGGGGTTGCTACATTTGATTTAAAAAGTCTCACGTGGACGGGCACTACAGCTTTTCAGAGAGCCCTCCCACAGTCCCACCCCATGGACCGAGGTGGCCCCATCAGCCCCCAGACAGCCAGGGACAAACCCAAGGCACACAGCAGTGGGCTGCTTCACTTGTGGCAGGAACGTGCGAGACGACATTGACTTTAAATGTTTTGAGGTCTGGCCTATGCTACAAAGTCGGGCTGGTGCAACTGCCAGCTGGGAGCACCAACACAAAAAAAAATTCACCTGAAGTGACCCAGCCTCGTCGTCCAGAACACGCTGCAGAGATATTCTCCTGGTAAGAGAGCCCTTTCTGGAGGGTATTTCACGCGTGGCGGGGCACAGTCTGAAGACAGGCAGCTGGTGGAGGCCACGTGCCGGTGACGCTCTGCTGCCTGCCGCGGGCGTGACGGACAAAGAGCACACACGCAGCACTGCCGGGCACGGAGGGATTGCGGAGGAGTTTCAAATGCCTCTTGAGCCCCTCAAGCTCTGGCTTCTGGGGAGCTCCTGAGATCCTTCAGAACACTTTAGGAAAGGGGATATAAATACACGTGCCTTCGCTTTGTGGGTGCACTCTGTTGGGAGCTCTGGCCTTCTCGGCTAGGGAGGATGTCCCTCCGAGAGCAACGCTGGGAGGCTTCGGTGCCCCACCTGCATTTTGCCAAGCAAGCTCATTCAGAACATCTGCCTGCAAAGACCACAACCCCCATCATGCTCCGTAAATCTGTAGCTACTGGTCTGAAGAAAAACCCAATACAACACTTGTCACTGTCATTTTTATGGGATATGGATTATGGTCTGTTAGACACCAAACAAGGGGCATGATTTAAAATGTAAGACAGCAGCCACCCTTCTCCTCCAGCCACGAGCACCTATTCCCTCTTGGGATAAAACAGGACGTGTTTAATACCTGCAAGGACAAAGATACCATTTTTTTCTACACGCTGCTACTGTTGAGTTCACTCTCTGCTTTTTCACTACCATGTGCACCAGACACGCCTGGGAACTGAACTAAAAATGGACTCTTGGGGCTCAGCTCATGAATCCAGAGCCTGAGGCACCACACTGCAAGAATAACCCCTGGGATCTGTGTCCCTGCTGCATGGTCCCCTGTCCCCTGAAGGGTGGGAGGAGCAGTGTGTCCCCCACTTGCTCACACACTTCCACCCGAGTCAGGAACAGCAGGAGCCCCAGGGGTCCGAAAGGCCCCTCCTGTGACTGGAGCGTGTAGTTCTACACTCGCTCTTTCGTGGACGTTCACCAAAGCCCCAAGTCTACTGACAGGAGGTCACAGGTGGCAGCGTCCCAAGGGCCCTTTTCTTACACAGCCTGTAGGTACTCACAGCCACACTCCTGAGGAATGTTTTTTGCCTCACTCTTGATGGAGCATGGCTTTTGTTTGGTTCCTGACTGAACGTCCAAGTTAAAAATACAAATCTATTTCTGGCAGAAGTGAGGGTTTTTTTCTGCCTTTATATTGCCTTGAATGCCCCTGTGCTGCTGTCTCCTTTCTGGCTCAGATGAGCTTTGTTTTCCTTCTCAGTGATCATGGTTGCACCGGTGAGCAATAGGAAATGGTTTATTTCCATGAGCACTGTTAAGAATGAAAAATGAGCTCAGAGAAGTCTAAAAAAACCCCAGTTGGCGTAAAGATCCTGTCTCCGGTGGCCAGAGGAGTGAAAATCTGGAACGTCTGTGGTCAAAAAGGGATGTGTGTGCACACACAGGTACAGCGGGATGTGTTCTCCCTGCGATCCACAGACCAGGAACAAAGGACTCAGTGCTAGAACCACTGTTAAGCATCCCCATTCTAAAGACAGGCTTGATCCCAAGCCCTGCAGCTCAGACCCTTTCTTACCCAGCATGAAAATATTTTATTTTGCTTTTCTTAAATGTCAATAAAAAAATAAGCCAGTCTTTCCTGGCTTGGACTTATTCCATCTGGAATCTAGGGTAGCATGTTACAGCCTCAGTATAAAGCAAGAGCAAGGTATTTTCAAACACCCGTATGATCATCAAATCTTTGCTGGTACACTCTATCTCCTGGCAACAACAAGCTGAGGACTCGGGGCTTCTCACTGGAGATCCCCAAGTTCAAATATCTCCAAGTCCCCTCCCACGATCCAGAACTATGCCATCGGCTGTGGGTGTGATCCCTATCTGCAGGACTGAGAACAAAACCAACACAGCTGCTGGAAACCTCCCCGGTACGTTGTATTTGCCACGTGTCACAACCAACATGAACACAACCGGAAGATAGCGGCCTAACAAACAGCTCAGTTGTTCAAGCTAAAGATGTCAGAAAGGCACATGGAGAGTTTTCCAGGGCATGGGTCCCCACCACCTTCCGGGGAGACAAGCACGGACTGAGTCAGAGCAATTCAGCACCCAACACAGGACTCGCTGCATGCCAGCAACCCGTAAATCATGGACATCAGGGCCAGCTCCTGCTCTTTAGGAAGCACACTCCACCTAACCTGCTTCCAAAGAGAAGCTCCTAAACAATGATTTTCTATCACCTCTGCCTATTGATGGATGAATTCAGAGACCACTCTGCACACTGCCGCTCTGGGAACCATCAACGTGATCAGGAGAGGAGAGCGAACAAGACCTAAGGTCCCAGATTTGGCAAAGGCAATCAGCGTTTTTGGTTGCTCCACAAAAACCTGAAAAGGATTCTGTTTCTTGAAGGCAACAAGCCCACTCCTCAGGAACCCCAGGAGGCTGATCAAGTCAGGCTCCACATACAAGGGGTCCAAATTGCTTCATTCTTCTGGAATTCACAGCATCGCATCCTGACAGTCCAAAACTCAGGAAAGGTCATATCTAGATTCTCACCTCTCAAGAGAAGGTTACAAATATCAGCACTAAACAGCAAGCTCTCACAAACCAGTTCATGATGGAGGTTGGTACCATTGTTCTGTTAAATGGACAGTGATGCTGAAGCTCAAAAAGGCAAAATGATTTAACTACAGCTGCCCTAACAGTCAGCAGCAGAGCTAGGTACAGGCTGTTTTCCACTGCCACCCCCACACCAGGTTAGAAATGAGGAAAGAACAAATGCTCTATAAGAAACTAGAGGAAAAAAAACATCTTCCTACCGACTGTGACACCTGGACTCGGACTTCACTGGTATCCAGTGGTGATGTACTTGACCCCTGGGACCTTCTCTCTGAACTGGATTGGTGCTCCCGGTATTTCTTTGACCTCGCAGGTAATGACAAGAACTCTTTTCCCGAGATCTTTAGGTCTCCCACATGATGGCTGTCTCCGTTCTGGTCCTTGGGAAAGCAAGAAACAGTCATTGCATGAGCTGCCTGTCTCAGGTTTACACGGAGATCTGTTGGCAAGTATCTACAGAACAGGAGCTGCATGGAAGCAAGAAGTTAAAGTGGAGTTAGAAGGTGTGAGTTGCCACTCGTCATGTGCATGAGGTTGAATAAGGACATTTTGTTTATCTCTGCAGCTTGTGATTTTAGCGAGTGGAGAGGAAGCGTCACCCAAAGACCACACAACAGTCAACTTCTCCACAGGGTGAAGCAGCATCCTCTCAAAACCCCCAGGTATGCAGGTAGGGCCATGGCTGGTTTACTTACAGGCATGGGGAAGGATGGATGAAAGGTCCAGAAGCAGCCACTGCTGCTAACGATTTCTGGCAACTGCACTCCTAAAAACCTCTTCCAAACAGAGTGGCAAGCTCGTCTTGCCCAGGATACCAAACTCTTGGCACAAATCCCTCCACTTGCTCGATCTTCACTTCCTCCCGGCTGTGCAGCAGCCCACAGTGAACCATAGGTAACCCAACCATGCCCTAGGGAACATGGCCATGCTAGATGCTCCCCAGCATTGCCCACCTCTAGGACTTAGCTCTCAGCACGGATGGAGCATTGCCTGCCTCGGTGTCTCCCGCTGGCTTCAGCAAGAAGGGCCCTTACCCAGTGGTTTCCTAAAAGGCAGATCAACATGAATGACCACGGGCAAGTACTCCTGAGGGCCAAGGACACTGAATGGGATCTGAATTCACGGCACACCAGTAGCACGGGAGCGTGCTGCAGCCAGAGGGAGTTTCCCATTCCTTGCAATACAAACAGGATTAGAGAGAATGGGTAAGAGGAGATTAATCTCCCTAGATGCTCTTGATGGGACCAACTGCAGCCAGGACAGTGTCCACACTTTGAAAAGTTATTACAAAAGTGGATTTCAGAACTGGAAAGGAATTGCCTTCCAATGTCTTACTGCTTTAGATAGAGGCTTCAAACTGTTTAGTTTATGACAAAAAGAATAGATGACTCAATTATGGCATGTGAGCACCTTCAGGGTAAAACCAGCATGTGATAAAGAGATTTTTAGTCTGGTAGAGAGAGAAATAAACAAGAACCAATAGCTGGGAGCTAAAACCAGAGAAACTCAAAACAAGGAACAAGGCTCAGGTTGGAGAGCACAGGATGACAGGGGAGAGGCGTTCCCAGTATCTGCTGGGGCGTTTGGAACCAACACAGGAGCGTCTGGCAGATACACTCTGCCCAGAGACACAACTCTGCACAGAGGCATCGGATAAGAGCTCCTGGCCCATGTGGTGACAGGGGCCTTGATGAATTTGAAGGCTGCCTCCAGCAGAGACGACGGGCAGAGGGGGCAAGACAATCATGAGAGGGTGCTGGAGACATCACAGCTCACTCCACTGATTTATTCTTTGCAATCTCATCACCCTCACCATAGCAAGCTGAAGCAAACAACCCTCTCCCATGGCTGCAATCGCCTCTGCCTGGGAGCCACAACAGGGGAGGGGAAGGGGAATTGCATCCAAAACACTCTCAGGAGGAGAAGTGAACTTGCACACACCCCAAAGGACCAGTGCAGGGGGAACAGGACTACTCATGTCTGACTCCATGGTTATGGACCACCCAGAGCTCCTGTTTGCTCCAGCCTGCCCCTGAAATCCCATAAACCTACTGAACTATTGAATGAGGCTCAGCTTTTACAGCCAAGAGGAGGAAACCAAGGGCACGAACAGCACCCACAGCAAAGGACACATCAGCAAAACTCTCCCCACCAGCATCCTCTGGGCTGGGTTGCTCTGACAAGGACACACAGTCGAACGTCTCCCCGATACTGGGCACTGCTGTCCCTGCTACCGACACCCCAGAGGTGGAGTTGCACTGGTTAAAGTGGGTAGTTCATTTTCCAGTTGGGAAAATTAACAAAAATACCCATGCCTGGCATTTAACACCCAAATTGTTCAATTCAGAGAGGAGCATTTGTCTGGCCTTCCCAGTGCTTACTGGGATGTTTAGGCACCCAAATAGTTTTGCAAGCCTGAGGTTGTTGCCCATTGATTGTCTGCACCATCTGCAATTTGGGCAAGGTTATTTTCCTCTCCGTGACACTTCTGTAATAGATAAAATGCTCCCAGGGATGCTCTCAGGAGAGCTGTGCCTGGAAAGCACTGGATGAATATAAATTATTTGTGCCAAAGACATTCCAAAGAGGCCAAACCTGGCTGCCTGCCTGGACACCTCCTCTGGGAACAGGCACCACAGCAGCACCAGTGCCTGCTGCTGGGCAGCCCCAGCGATCCTGCACAGAATTTTCTGAGCAACTTAAGCAATCCCCATAGGCAAAAAGGCTCAGCGCCTCCCAGCTCACTGTAGCAACAGCCTTTGCCCTGGGGAGACCAAGAAAATGCTGATCTGCTTGGCTCTGACATTTCCAGCAGTGAATTGGAGCAGAGACAATGCTGAGCCCCTTGGAACAAACCCCTCTGCCTCCTGCAATGCACCAGCTCCTGCGTCTGACCTCCCCGTCCCCCCTTGCGCTGAACGCCGTGCTCCGTGGGGCTCACCAGGCACCCAGATTTGCCACCAGGCACTAAAGGGGCTAAAATGCTGCTGCTGATCCTCTCAGGAAAGGGCTGTTTTGTCAAAAAAAAAAAAGCATAGAAGTGTCTTTTCCAGCTTTCAGTTAAGTGCCTTTTTAGTTGGACCAGCTGTTCCTCTCCTCCCAGCTCTCTAGAAACCCTCTTTGGTTAATCCCATTGACTCCAGAGCTATCTGCTAATTGCATACTTCTCTGCAAATGGAGGCAGTCAACAAGCTATTACAGATTCCTACTGATACTTAATCTTCGAGGCCAGACATCTTTGCTTACCTTTTCAGAAGGGAACTTCAGGAGGTCTAAGCTGTCCATGCTGTTCCTTTGGAGTCTCTTCGGCCTGGCTCCTGCAAAACAACACACTCTCGCATCAGGAGGGTGTCACTCACAGCACTAATGTCACACAGATAAAGCTCAAACCACAGCAGATCCTTTGCTCCTGTTAACTACAAAGTCAAAAGGACGGGATGTCGCAGCTGCACCGTCCTTGAGATTCAAACGTGGGTTTTTCTCTGTTGTTTTGGGTCTTTTTCAAAGCACCATCGCAGCAAAAGCAAGGGCTGGGTGAAGCTTTTGCTATCAGACCAGAGGCTACAACCCTGACCTCAAATGAGATCTTCGGAATTCAGGAGTTACAAACCCCACTCTAAACCACAGAAGTCACGGGTCTGGCATTGAGAAAAAACATAACAAAGGCAGATTTGAATACATCTGTGGATTTCTTACTTTATCTTCATGTTTTTAATTTAAAGAACGTATCTGGGACACAGCTTTGAGCATTTCCCTACGGTCACAAGGGCTGGAAAACTAAGTGAAGGAGCAAATATTTTCTAACTGCCGAAGACTCAGGGGAGCAAAACTTTGCCCTGAACCTGACAGAGAAATCAAAATTTTGCAGCATTCACAATATTTATTTGAGATGTCAAAAAAAAAAAAAAAAAAAACCAAGGTATTCCAGCAATTACAGAGTAGGTGAAAAACAATTCAGCTCCGACTCCTGCTTTTCAAATTCTCTTTACCTCCTCGTCTCCCTCCAGCCTGCTTCCAGCTGCTGTTGCCTTGCTCACTTAACACGGACAGGATTTACAAAATGACCCTGAGATGCCTTCACCACAACTGGGGAAACTTCTGCTCCGTCACCCTCCTGCTCCCCTTCCCCGGAGGTTCAGTTTGCCTGAGCACCACGTGACATCCCCCACCAGCAACACCGACCAGGGCAGGAATGAAAGCTTTGGACTCAAGGTCCCGTTACAACTTCCAAGCTTCAGAGGAAATCCTGGGGGAGGGTGAAGAAACGTATGTAATTGAAACCCATCCTCATGCTGAGCCCTGAGAACGGAAACCGCTGAGCTTCATGTGGTTCCTGCAACAGCAAACTCACCAAACCTAGAGATTCCCCAGTTTCCCCACCACCGCCTAACGGCACTGCTGCTTATTTCACAGCAGCCCCACAGACTCTGTTCAACTCAGGGTGCCACTGAGCTGCTCACTGGACAAACTTAATGAGAGAGAAGGCAAAAAATTCATAAACCAATTCAAGACTGACTATAAGCAGAAAGAGAAAAAAGAACTTAAATGGAAAAAGCCCCCAGGGACTCCTGCACTGACACCCGCCCAGCTCAGCCAGGGCTCCAGGGATGACCCCACTTGTACCTGAACTGCACCAACTCCACTGACACTGCTGCTTTGAAAGGTTCAACCTCGCTCAGCTTCACAAGATACAAGACACGCTCAGATCAGCTGGGACTTTGCTCAGGGTCACACACGTGCATCACACTTTAGTTATAAATGACCTAAAATTAATTTCACTGCCCCTCGGTACCCTAAAGTGATTTACTTTTCGCAGCCACAAAGACTTGGATCAGAAAAATATTTCCGCAGGTTTCTGCCTCTCTACTCTAAAAAGCACATCAGCACCAGCTTCACCTCAACGTGACTTCTACTAGGCTAGGAGTTCAGAAGGCACTGACGTCAGGGTTGGTGAATAGGTAGGTGCAGAACAGACACTGATGTGATGAAGAAAAGCATGTAACAACAAGCAGTTGAAATTTCTGCCAAGCTCTATCCCCTCCTGCACGGCAAAGCCAGTTGCTCACTTGGCAGCAGCTCAGTAACAACAGGATTTGATCCCGGAAGGTCAGCGATTGCTGCTGACACTGGCGAGGGTTCAGACACGGTGCTGCCGGCCCTTTAGAGCAGGCAGTGAAAAAGGCATTTGCTGCACCCAAGAAAGCAGGCACAGCTCTCCAGTTTACCATTTTTATTCCAGCCTTTGCTTACCTTTACCGAGATGTCTCATCAAAGGTACCTTCTGTTTGCTACCATATCCTGTGAGCAGGATGGGAAAGGCTCACGCTGGTGGATACCAATGAAACGGTACCGTGATCTGGCAGCTGAACACATCGATTACCACAGGCTGGATGTGCACTCCCCACAAAGATAGCTGAAACCATCAAGGCCCAGACCTCTCCCACCCCAAAATGGAGAGATCAGGCGGTCCACACAGGACCTTCCTTCCCTGTGCTAAACATACCCAAGCTTACACTCCCCCAGGGCATCAGTGATACCAGTTTTCAGACGGGAGGACCCAAAACTCTTAAATACTGAGCTCCTGTACCAGCTCCGTGGGAGACATAAGATGCTCCACACCCAGCTCCCATCGCTCCACAGTGCTCCCACCAGCAACCCATGGGCGTCAGCATGGAGGATGTGGCCGTGCAGCAACAGGGTGGCCCCAGGTCTCCTCCCACTGCCAGATGAGCAAAGAGCTTTTGGCTGCTGCCACGTTGGTCAGGCAGGAGCTCAGAGAGGGGAAGGCAGCAGCAGGCTGTGCCCAGTGGCTCCCAGTTATGCACAATGACATTCTGGACATTGCTGTAGCTGTTCACAGCTCTCCGCTTCCCTCACAATAACCCACAGTTTGTGTGTGGAGCAGCAACGTGAGTCCAGAATAAAAGTCACCTCCAAACACTTAATCAGATGGTACATTTGGGTTTCAAAGCAATACCCAAGAGGTCAGGCCAGCATCTGGAAGTGAGTGTGCGTCACAGTGGCTTTTAACACCACTTCCAGGAAAGCAAAAAAGGAGCAGAGTGTGTCTGGTTAGAGAAACACGCATCATTTCCACCGGTCTGAAGAGTCATTAATTATACACCTCCGTCCTCAGGTGCTTTGTACATCTGCAATAGCATTAAACCACCGGCCAGAAACCATTAATCTCTGGTCTGAGAAAACCTGCCTTCCCCTTTGTTAATTTAAGACACGTAGTTAGCTGAGACTACCAGTGATTAGGGCACACGGAATGATTTGTCTTTTTCCGTTGTTTTGAAGCTGGTGTTCCTCTGTTACCATGTGGATTTCACATTCAGTTGAGCCGAGAGAGGAAGAAGTTAAAAGTTACTGGCTCAACTGCAGAGCCATCCAACTCAGCTGTTTTCTTCCAGAAGAAAACACGACCAGTGCTGGGGTCAACTGCTGGCCAAACTGCTGGTCTTGCCATCCCCAGTTACCACAAGTCACACCATTAAAGCGAGCGGCTACAAGAGTTAAGAGGCTCCCCCCCACCAGTCAGGGCTATCCCAAAGTGGATCGACTCAGTCCCACTGCACTCCCAGGACCTTCACCCCTTCGCTCCACAGCAGAGTCTGCCCACGCTCATCTTCCAGGAGAGCACAGAGATTTCCATACTCACAAGCAGCTTATGACAGAAGGAATCCCATTAACTTTCTGTCTCCAACCAGGTCATTCCCCCAGATGGCTCCAATCGTACCTTTCAGCCTCCTCCAGGTTATTTTTCCCAGGAATACCTGTAGCACCGCATTATACTCAGGAAAAGTTCAACTCTGCCTCTTTCTCCCCAGTGCCGATCAACAGCAGCAGCAGCCACTGTGGATGCAAAAGACTGACCAGCTGAAAACCTGGGTCTGTTCCTGTGGAAGGTTTTTTTCCTCTCTCTCTCCAGTATTTATCGGCGTGTTTACCGAGCCTGCTGCAGAGTAACGGAAAACCTCAGGGGCATTTCTAAATGCTCTCTCTGTCTTTAAGGTTTACTGAGGTCTCTAATAGGGCAAGTTGAAACCTTCTTGTGAACATCAGCTGAGCAACGCTACTGACTGGCTGTATTCATGCCTTGTTTTCCCGGAGCTCCTCAGATGTTGTTCTTTTCACTGCTCAGGCTCAGGGTCGTTTTTCCTTTTTTAAAATATTTTTATTCAAAATCTCTTCCCCTCCACCCCTGATCTCAGCACCACCAGGAACCAAGGGGAGTTTTTTTACATTTTGCTTTTGCAGTCTGGCTCCTGAGGGGAGTTTAACGGTTTTGACATTCTCGTATTTTAAAAACTTGATGAAGCAGCCACCGCCCTCCCTGGAAGGGAGCAAGGCACTCCAGGGATGGGGATGTTCAGTGTAACAGAGCAGAGCAGGATGCTTGCGTTCTTGCCTGTATGCCTATGAGACATCCTTGCTTCCCCCAGCTCCCTCCCATCCCCTCATCTCAAACACTTCCTGTTCTTCTATCTTTGGGGCACTAACCCAACATATCCACATCAGCCACCCACCCAGACCCATCTTTTTGTCCCTGTTTCACATGCCCACCCTGCAGAGATAGGGATGGCCCCTCTGCACATCCTGGTGCTATGTATGAAGACAGATACAGGAACCTCTACCTCCAGTCTCCTCTTCAGAGCAGTTTGGTAGTGTCTGCTCCTTATGTCCCTTGCACTTTTTAAGCTGAGCAGTGTAGAGCTACCCTGGGCATGTGTGAGGGAGAGGCTATGCCAGACATGGTGCATACAGCAAACCCAGCATCTTCCCTCCCATTCTTCTCCCGTCCCCCTTGGTATCTCTCACCATCTCCCTACTGCCTGCAATGGCAGGAACAGTATTGTCTCCAGAGAGAAGGATTCTGTCCCTGTGCCACAGGCTGACCCTCCAATGGGCAAGTCCTCAGTTTTTAGGGTGCAATTAGAGAAGAAATGCTCACACAGCAAAAGCTCCCTAGGAGTACCTTGCTACAAAGTGAGATGCAGCCACAGAAAAGACAAGGAAGTGTTTTATCACAGGATGGTGATGGGATCATCTCCTGGAAATCTGCAGTAGGGTAGAACGAGGTAGACAGTTCCTCTGTGGACAGTCTCCATAACCAGCTGGCACTCAGGAGATTCCAGAGTTGACAAGATCGAGCAGAACACGTGCAGCAGCGACCCGGGGAGCCCTGCCAGGAGCTCTCATCAAGCTGATGTGAGCTTTGATAACTTCTAGGCTCTCTCCCCATCCCTCCCCCTTTGAGACGAAGCAAACCCCCCCCAGTGCAGATCAAGCAACAGTTCTACTGGCAGGCCAGGAACACGCTCCATCCCTCGGGGGTGGCTCTACCAGAGGAAGCAGAATTAAACCCGACAGTGGACTCCACAGAAGACCAACGGGGAAAGGTCGTACAGCCAACATCGTGCCCTCTCTGCCTCCAGTGCTCCCAGCTGAGCAGCACGCACAGCTCCGTGGCAGCGGTTACCCCACGGAGCACGAGCTTTGCATCCCAAAGAACATGACAGATCCTGGCATAAGCACAGGCTGTATTTTCATGTAAAAGTCAGCTCTCTCAGTGCCTGTAATGACTCAGATACTGACTTGCTTTTGGGCGAGTTCTTCCAGCCCAGGACACCGTCTCCCCCCATCCGTACAGGCCTCAGCATTTCAGAGCCTTGATTTTGGCTGACAACTCTAAATATAGTTCAACACGATTAAATTAGACCAGGCAGCCAGTTGGTTGGGGTGGAATCCGGGTCTGTAAACCCTACCAAGCTCAGAAGCGACAGTGGGGATACGGTCCAGTAATCCCAACGTTCTCAAGAGCGTCTCAAATCATACGCTACTGACATCTAATCAGGAAAGCTCTGTCAAGCTTGTGCTCCATTATTACAGCAAGCTCTACAAAGAGGAAAGGGGGAGGGAAAAAAAAAATTAAAAAATGCAAGCATAGCAGCAAGGAACGAGAAAAAAAATAAAAAAGCAGCCTCTAGTAGGACAAGCATCTCATTTAAGGCTTTAATTAGTCTTCAAACACATAATGGGTTCTGGCACTATAAATCCACTTGACTTCTATTATTGCCAGCACTTGCATGATAAATGGTGGTGTTTGTTTTCCCAGTTGTTACTGGGATAGAACAATACTTTTCTCTAAACAGAGAAAGCAAATAATATCAGTTATTTATGATGACTGCACCAAGCTGTTGTGTGTTGATTCACGGGGAGGACCATCTGCTTACCCCCCCAGTCCTTTAGACTGGGGAGGACCCGGGGACTCCAGGCAGCTCTGTGTCTAAGGTTACATCTAGATGGGCAAACCAGCACTTTTCTTCCTCTCAGTTATTTGAGGGCTTCCCTGGCTGGACAGCCTAGATAGGAAGCCAATAGCAGGTACAGCTTACAGCAGAAAGGACAGCGGACATAATAAAGTCAACTCCCAGCTAAGGGTGAGGGAAAGCTGTAGGAAGGTTATTTTCGATGTGGTGTCACATCAGACTTCCTCAGGAAGGCATTGGTCCCGTGCAAGGCCTTCCATCCTCAGCTCTCCTTTGTCAGAACTGGAAGCCAAACTGACAGGAATGAAACCTCTTCTGCTGGGAAGATGGGGCTGTTTGCTCTGGCGTGCTGCGCTCACTGGCACACAGACAGCACGCAGCTGAGCAAATATCAACCTTCCAGACACATCCCGAGCACTACAAAAAAACCTTCTCCAGAATAACAATTTTGCAGGTTTTTTCCTCTCCGTGGCAAAACTGTTCCTTTAAAAAATAGTATCTACAATATGCAGTAATAAAGAGAAATTATTTTTGAATCAAGAAGCTCGTCTGCCTGATTTGGCAGAAGATGCTTTGCGTATGTGTCACCCGAGTTACACATCCTCCAGAATCCAGTCTGACAGCTGAACAACTGGCTGAAAAATAACAGCAATACTGCACATCTACAGGGCACCCAGGAGCCCCTTGACATTTGGCTGACTGCGTTCAGGGTGAGCAGCTAGAGCAGAGGCTTCTCAGATGGGGAGAGGGAATAAGGAGACCCTCCAGATCACGTGCCAGGAGAGCTTTCACATTCACGTGGAAGAGGCAAGACTTGGAGCAGAAGTCCTCCTTGGAGATAGAGATGGCACAAGTGGCTTTACCCCCAGTGGGGTAAAGCCAGCGTAGCTCAGGAAAGCTGCAAGCTTTTGAGTGACAAGGTGATCTCGCATCTTGTAGCCTCACAGCCTGTTACGAATTGCCATGATGCTGGACACATCTTTGGTTCCATTTTTCCCCTCACGTGCAACGGGCATTAGCTTTTCTCCCACTGAGCAAGCTGGAATAAGGCTTTATTGCAAATAAAGTGTTGGCAATTCAGGCCAAAGAGTTAAATATTTTTGTAGAATCATAGGATGGGTTGGAAAGGACCTTAAAGACCATCTAGTCCAACTCCCCTGCCATAGGCAGGGACACCTTCCCATAGACCAGGTTGTTCAAAGCCCCATCCAACCTGACCTTGAACACTTCCAGGAATGGGGCATCAAACACCTGTCTGGGCAACCTGGGCCAGTGTCTCACCACCCCCACAGGGAAGAACTTCTCCCTTCTTCCTCAAGCCTTCTCTTCTCCAGTCTGAACAACCCCAGATCTCTCAGCCTATCTTCATCCTCACAGGGCAGGTGGCTCCAGCCCCCTGATCATCTTTGTGGCCTCCTCTGGACCCTCTCAAGCAGCTTCATGTCTTTCTTATGCTAAGATGCCCCAGAGCTGGACACAGAGGTAGGGTCTCACAAGAGCAGAGAGAAAGAATCACCCTCTACAACCTGCTGGTCACAGCTTCTTTTGATGCAGCCCAGGACCTGGGTGTGTATTTGCAGAATCTAGAAATAGCAGAGCACCCCATCATGGGACACCTAACAATCAAATACAAGCCTTGGAGCTTGTGGGAAGCTTGGAGCCATGTCAGAGGCGGCCTCCTATAACCATAACCTCCTCCAGGCAATGGTCTGCTTAACAGACTAACAGCTGTGGGGACAGGGAGGGGTTTCTGGGAGATAAACTGAACTGGGTGGAGCAGGCTGGGAGGAGGCACATCACCTGGGGGCTATTTCAGAACAGCCATGAAAGGCTTGGCAGGAACACCTGGTTTTCTTCTAAGAGCAGGATTTTCTCTGCCAGCATATAGCAGAGCCTCACGACCTCCCATCTTCCATTATCAGCTTGTGTTGAACAAGCAGAGATCAAAAAGTAACTCAGTTTGAGCTGAAGTGACACACAGTGATTAACAGAGGTAACATCTCCAGCAGCCAGACAAGCCCAATTAGGGCAGCTGCCCCTAAACACTGACTCAGGGAGGGCAAGGGACATGTGTCAGTGTCACTGTCCTTGCAGTGACCAAACACTCACAGTGAACCCCTCTAGAAAGAGGGGCAATGTACTTGACTTGATCCTTCCTCGTGGATGCTGTTGTGAATCGGTGACCAGCTTGCAGCAGCCAGGTACTTTCCAGCTCCTGGGACATGACTGGCCACACTGGACTTAGAATCCATGAGCTCCGTCTCTACAAGCTGCCAGATGTCTTTGCTAAGCAAAAGTCTGTTGTCCGAGTGCTTGTCCCTGCCAGGCGAGGGGCCGGCCTTGCTGCTGAGGAAACCAGTACAGAGATAAAGGTGACTCAGGCTGAGAGCCCGGCCTGCTTTGGCACTCCACTGAGCAAGCCAAGACCATGATCATCCATCCAAAAATCTTTAAAATATTAAAAAAAAAAAAAAAAGCTGGATGAGAAAGAGAACTCTTCTTCTCAGTCCCTTTCTTGCTCTGTGGAGCACCTTGTTCCTAACAGCATTACTGTGCTGGTAGAGAGAAGATCACCATAACCATTGGCATTTCCTACACGTTGGTTACCAGAGGAAACTGCCTGTGGAAAGCACCTTCGGGAACCAGACAGCACACACCAGAGCTGGGATGGCTGCAGGAGCCTGGAACAGCAGCCAGAGGGAACTTAAGGCTTCCCAGCTTGGAGCAGGAGTTTGTGTAAGGAACTGACAATTTAAAAAAACAAGCTCTCCCCACAACAAGAGAACCCTCGATTTAATGGATGGCTTTGCCAGAAGCCACGTTGTGCCTTCTTTGCCACAGGCTTCAAGTACCAGCCTCTGCCTCATCCTCCTTTCCAGCACTTCCAGTCTCCCCTGGCATCAGAATAAAACAAGCACCGGAGTTTATTAGAACAGTATCTTCTCCTCCAGTCCTGGAGCATTTCCTCTGCTGTGAGCCAAGGACTAAGCTGTATGTTACACTGGCACTGGGAAGGAGGTTCACACACAGAGTGAGATGAGAGAAGAACATTAAATACTTCTTAAAGCTTTGAGAAGGGTATTTTAAAACTTCATAGAGCCAATACTGGGGCAGTCTGAAGTGCTAAATTACTTGGTTTAAATCCAAATGACTCAGAGGTTCATTCCCCCACCCCATCAGTGCTGCTGGAATGATTTAACAGCTCTAACAGCAGAGGTTACTCAGATTTATAAAGAACTCATTATAAAGATAATGAAGAGGCATCCTTCAGAAGTCCTAAATCTTCACCCAAGAAGCCCCCTCATGCACACAGCACTCGCATCCTTCCTGCCCTGCTCCCTTACAGACTCAGGCCATTTTGGACACCTTACTGGGAACATATACACCAGCACTCCTCTGAGCTTGGAAACTAGGGCTCCACCGAGCACCTGTTAGAGCAAAATAAAGTAACCAGACCGCCTCGCATTCTGCCTTCTACTTGGCCAAGAGCTGCTCTGCTTCAGTCAACAACCTCATCCATCAAAATTCTGCGTAACCAGGTACAATTAACCAGCACAGCCTCAGGCTTTCATTTGCAGAATGAAAAATGGCCAAGCTGCAGCCCATCAGCTCCCGGGCAAAATCAAATATAGCTGAGGATACTCAATATTAAGCAATTTCAACCACTAGACTTAGTCTGGTAAGAACAGGGCAGTTCCACGCTGAAGCTGTTAGTGACATGACCCCCGTACTGGTCTGCTGAGTGGAAGGCAAGCGCTGCCTAGACACCAAAATCACAGCCTCAGGCTGCAGGGCTGGCCCACTGTCACAAAGACACTGGTGTCAGACGGACACATCTCTCAGCCATCACCCACCACAGATCTTCACAGGACGGCTGAGCAAGCCACAGAGTAGGAACATCCCTGTCCCCAGGCAGGGGCTGGCATGGGTCAGCAGCACAGCCGCCTCCCTGCTTCGCTGGTCAACACAGCACATTTCAGCAGCCCTAAACACTTCTTAGATACTTCAAAGATGTTTAAGGCAAGCAAACAAACAAACACACACAAACAGTCTGAGAAACATAAAAGCAGATTTCTTCTACCCCTGTCTAATTGATCCAAGGGTTCAAAGATTCCTGTGAAGGCTGCAAGCTCAGCACTGCACTGAGGATAAAGACCCACATTCAAAGCCACCCAGGGCCCATCAGTGCTCGGGGAGCAGTGGGATTTCATGCCCACCCAGGCTCAGCTGTCCCCTTCACCACTGGACAATACAACCTCAGCACAGCTGCCTCTCACGCAGGGATCAGCAGTACCCAGCTCGGAGGCTCCTGAACACCGGGCAAGCAGAGCAGCCTACCCTGGCACCTACCCCTTCTCAGCAGGAGATGTGCAGAGTGGAGGCTCACGGCCGAGTCCTTTCCTGCCCTCACAGCTTGTGGAGCATGGCTAGATGACCTTTAAAGGTCCCTTCCAATCAAACCATTTGACGATTCTCTGTGCTCCCCTCCCAGCTGGCAGGCTGCCCTGGCCAGTGCCAGCCTCCAGATGAGAGAACTGGGCAAGCAGGAACTGAAGAGGGGCATGCTGTGGGCAGCACACTCCTCATCGTACACAGAGACCTGAGTTACCCACCCAGGGACAGCCCAGGCAGGCACTGCCACCAGGCTCATTCTGGGAAGGACTCAGCTCAGTGCTCCCAATCCAGGGCTGCCCACAGAGCATGAGGCACAAGCAGCTCCTTGCTGGGCAGATGGTGGAACCTCAGCCCAAACCAACAGAGCTGGCAAGGGGACAGCCAGAGCTCCCTCCCTGCATCCAGCAGTGGTGCCGAGGGCAGAGCTGGTTGTTTGCACCCGGGGACATCTCCCAGCACCCGGCAGCACGGCTGCTTGCTCCTGGGTGCCAGCACCCCTGCAAAACACACCTCCCTTGCAGCCATAGCACATTCCCTGCCTTCTCTCCAGAGGCAAAAACCTGCCAGTGCTCAATTTCTAACCTGTGGTGCGTGAAAAAGGGCAGGACCAGTTCTGAGGGCCACATTTTTGGTCGTTTGGAGAAAGAATCACAATCTCTGTTTATTTACTTGATGTTTAGCTACTCTGTAGCTTCTTTCCGTTTGTTGCTTTAAGCTCCCTGTGTTTGCATTTCTCAACAAGGTCGCTGCTTTCACAAGACTCGCAGCACTGCCCCGCTGCCCTGGCCTCCAGCTTTGTCTTCTGACGTCCAATTGCTCTCAGAATATTAATTAAAATCACAAAGAGCTCAGCAAGAGAAGCCAAAACAGCGGAAGAAAACATCAGACACTCCTTCGGCCCTCGGAGAAGGACAATGCTGAAGACTTAGAAGCAGAAGTAACCTGTGAAGGACATCACAGCCTGAAGGTCTGGCTCAGGGTTTCTCCGCCAATGGTACAGATTGTCCCAGGACTCCAGTTCACAATGAAACTTTTCAGCTTGCCGAAATTTATGTGGTTTATAACATGCCTGCCTTACCAGATGATTTAGGCATCTTTATGAATATGCAGCCGTTTTATAACCTTGAGCAGGGAAGATAATCTGAAGGGGAGCTGAGGGGAGGGGGGGAATGGAAATCTCTCCTCACCACGAGATTTGCCGACATCAAAAGGCTGGTTCAGAAGTTAACCTGGATCTCAACTCTCTCACCTGCTTCCTACCACAGAAACAGGTGTTGCTCTTGCTGTAAATTGCTGCTATTAATAATATAAATAATTATGCTTTTCTAATCATTTAATAGGTGCACAGGAGGGTACCAAAGTTCCTGGCAGTCATTAAATACATCTCCCTCTTCTCAAGTGCTCAGAGACGCGTTGATGGCCTCTCTTATCCTCCACTGAAGTTCACAATAAGAGAGCTGAAGCCAGAATAAAAGCTAAGGAGAAATCAGGGGAGCCAGGCTCCTCTCCACAGGCTGTCCCCGCAGACCCATCCACTCTCTGAAGGGACAGCACCTTTCCCACCCCAGATGCACATGTAATAGCAGGCACGTGGTCAAGAGCTGTGCCGCTCACGCTCCTCTCCTCCAGCAAGACGCTGCTGCACAGCCCCAGACCACAAAACACAGGGGCAGTTGATTTTTACCTCCCCAGCAGGTTCCCAGGACCCAGTGAAGGGCAGCATCCACCATGTCCAGCCAGCTGGGGAAGCCCCACTCTGCAAGACAAGCTGTCCCAGGCTCCTCTCCCACACTGAAAGTCCCAGCCATTTGCTGGTTTTCCTCCAGAGAACACTTGATCCTTCTGTTGACAACAGCCCCAGCCTTGGGAATGTGAGCAATGGCCCCAGAGCTTAATGAGGTCACTGTAACCTCCAGTAAACACTGCTCTGACTATAGCTGCTCAGCCTCTCTTCCCACCCTCCAGCGATACACACAGTGAAGCATGGCTCTAGCAGATGAGAGAAAAATCACTACTGCCTCCAGATGTTAGCACAGCACAGGCACATCTGGATCACCAGAGGGCAGCAAGCCACCCACAGGCCACACTCTTGTTCTGCTTGGACCAAGACCCTCACTGACCCCCCCAAGGTGCATTGTCGTGCCTGCAGCAGGACACCAGCCCAGTCCACAGCAGGCTGCCTTCAAGCCCAGATGCAAAGTGGAGTGTGTTATGAGAGCAGAGACCCCTCCTTGTTCTATTTTTCCAACTCTTTCCAGCTAAGAAAAGGCTGTGCCCTCCTGGTTACACAGTATGGACAGAGCTGAAGAGCCCCTGTCCCTGATATATCTGGCTCAACCCCTCCAGCTGCAGCTCTTCCACAGAACATCTCACACATCCAGTCGTGCCTCAGCATGCAGTGCTCTTATGCCCACAAGGTACTTGGCACTGCCCTCCTCCTGCACCCCTCCATCCCCCAGCCCAAGGGACCTGACACCCACCAGCTCGCTTCCTCCACACTCCACTGTCCCAGGAGCAGCAGCAACATCAAGGTTAATTTCCTATTCACCTTTCAGAGCAAAATAATTTGCTAAAAGGAAGCCCCTAAGAAGATGCCAGGAATGAACGGAAGGCCCCAGCTACTAATTTTCCCAGCAGTTACTGAGATGGAGCTGACGTGCAAAAGGAGCTGGGGCAGCTGCTGTGACCCAAACAGCCTTGAGGAGACGGCTTAGCCCCAGTGGAGCTGGTGACGGGGCATGGCAGGGCACGCTGGCTCCCTCACCACAGCTCCACTGCTCAGGAAAAGCTTTAGCACTGACGTAGCCGGCTACGCCTGCAAGATCAATACAGAGAGCAAACACGTCCAGGCAGCTTCTCTCCCTCCCAGAACACTGCTCCTCATCCCCAGCATCATCTTCCCTACGTCAGTTCTACCAACAGGAGAGAACGTACCGCCTGAGAAAGCGTGTCTGCGCTAACAAGGTCACATTTAATCAGTCGGCACCTCCCGGGATGCAGGTTTGTCTGTGTGAATTAATAAGTCTGTTCACAGTGACAAAGCAACCAGCTGGAAGTGCCCCATGCCAGGCACCTACGGCTGTCTGCAGTGAGCGGGTCCAGGACAGGCAGACGGTCCCTGAGCCGGGGACACACGTCAGGCTGATGGCACACTGCAGTGAGGACCTGGCTGTGCTTCTGCTCCCTGGGGAATGGGAGCAGAACAACCCAGGGCCCAGAAGGTGAGTCAAGCTGCTGTGACCAAGTCTTGCCACATCTTTGTGTCCAAGTTGGGCGTCACTGTATGTGTTCCAGGGGTGAGACAGCACCCAGCATGCTGATGCTCACAACCCATCCTCAGCCCGTGCTGTAGCCTTGTTCCTTGAGTGCTAATCAGAACAAGAGCAGACAAAAAAATCCCTGCCAGTCACCTTTTGAAAGCTCGCTCTATCAGTCAAATCAGTTAAAAGGGCCCTGCAGAGCTTTAGAAGAGACAAAAGCTGATTTGCTGCTTGGCAAATTGGAATTTCATTCCCGATGCAGATTAATTCCATTAACTCATTCTGTGTCCTTTTTGGGGCGGATCTTTCCCTGTCCTTACAGCTTACGAAAGGCACAGAGCAAACATCCCACAGTCTCCTTTCTGGTAAAAGGACCTGATGGCCTCATCTGGGTCTGGCATTCATATGTCCTCCCACGCTGCCTGCCCGCAAACATCGCCCTCCCCATGCACCACAACTATCACAAGATCTTTCAATGCCAGAAAAAGCCCAGAAACTCACCTTGAGCCTCATAGCGATGAGCTGTACCCATGTCCTCATCCCGGGGGCCCAAGCCAAGGGCCAGCTTCAGCTGCACCACGTTCTCCTGCGCTGTCAGCTCACCATTCTGGTCCCCGATCTACAGGGGGGAAAGCAACAGGGCAGCCAGTTAAAAGGCAACACACTCCAAGAAAACAGCCCCTAGTAAAGGGTTTTCCAGCCTCATATCAAAGCAGACAGACAGACAAGCAAAAGAGATCTTGGAGACACCTTGGGGGACCATACAGCCCAGCTTCCAACCCCAAAGCAACTCCCCAACACTGCTCCTCAGTGGTAATTTGGGAGAGGGTCCGTGCGTGCTGTGCCGGGCACCGGCTGCACCTCCAAACACGTTCCTGCAGAGTTTGGTACAAGGACCTGCAGGAGCACAGCTCACCCCCTGCTACAGAACTCAGAGGTAACTGTGCACATCTGGTCCATCCTGTAGCCATGTATGGCTTGGCAGAGAGCCCTGAAACTCTCAACCCCCTTTCTCAAGCATCTCCATAGTTACTGAGCACCAGACAGCCACGCTACTACCAGCCACGTGGGCAGTGTCTCACTCAGGGCTTGGATGCTCCAAAGTCCCTTCTCTCCTGGCTCAGATCCATACAGCTTTGAGCTGTTCCTAGTGATCTAACCCACACAAGACCCCAAAATCTTTTAGAGTCCAAATTTTTCCAAATTCCCATCTCTGACTGGCCTGGGACGAAGGAAGCTGATGTTACACATGCAGGAAGAGATCTGTCCAACAGCTCCTGCCCCTGAAAACGAGGAGTCATGGGACATGCTGCCTCAAGTTTAACCAAAGCAGAAAATTACCGCGCTGCACAACACCAGCAAACACCGAGAGGTCACTCAGAACAGCCTCTAATCTTCAGAGGAACAGCAGCCTCTGTGGCAGAGGAAGACCTTGGCTGCTCCTTGGAGAGACCTATTAAGTGCCTTGCAACAGCCCGGTTGTGGTCCTTCAAGACTGGCTGCAGCGTGAGCCAGCCTAGAACAAAATCATAAATCCCCACATTATTTATGACAAAGCCCCAAGCGCTAGTAAAGGGAGGCAGATCAAACAGCTTATCAAGCATAAATCCCCTGACAATTACAAGAGATTTGCTGTTGACTTCATCTCCAGAGAAATTACTATGTCCTGGTTGGGTCTCGTAGTCCTTGATGCTCTGTTAAACGCTTCTGTGACTTCCACTCATTCCCGATCATCTCTGAGGCCCTATCAACATCAGGGGAACACACTGGCAGGACAACAATCCCTGGCAGGACCTACCACACACCCCCGATTCCTGCCCTTGGCATTGATGTCTCAGCTTCCCAGGAGCCCCCCAGCCCACACAGAGATGGAAAAGTTACTCTGGAGCAGCATCTGAGAGCTGGGGCAGCTTCCACAGGTTTTTTTTAGGTACACACCCTTTATTTCAGCTGGCTTAGAGGAGATTTTTCAGGAAGCTCTGATCACCCTGCAGAAGCTTCCAATGGTTTAGTCTGAGCAGATTTCATCTGGATTCAAATGTCATCATCAAATTTTTGTTTGAAGGGGGAGAGGGCGATGGGAAGCAAGTTACAAACATCAGCGTGCAGAGGTTTAACTTCACTAGGTTTCTCCTGGGCAAAATGCTGATGCTTGCCACGCCAGCACAAGCAAACTCACTTGGGTCCCATGTCTAAAATAACCCATCAGCTTTGTAAGAGAATCACCAGCTGCTGGAAGCTCATGCAGGTTCCCCTCACAAAGGGACAGGCTCCACACTGCTCCATAATTATCAGTGTGGGGGAGTTTATCAGCCACCTGCCATGAGTAACCTCCTCCTGACATGCCCTGTAATCGCAGCCATCACCCCAGAAGGAGACTGCTGTGAACCCCATCCCTGCTGGGTTTTCCCTTCACCCCCAGAATCACCAGGGCCACCATCCTGTCTTTCTGTCACCCCACGCTGCACATGAACGAGCTGCTATCTGGCTCTGAGCCATCAGCCCTGCACTGCAACAGCCCAAGCATGAAGCTGGAAGAATTAATTTGTCCTAAAATGTACAGGGTCAAAAGGTATTTCTTCTCCATGTCTGATAAGTACAATTAAATACATAATTAGGCTGGTACATCAGCCCTACCCCAAGATTTAGCCAACCTGACAGACAGGCAGGAGAACACACAAAGCACTTACACATGGTGATTTCAATTAGTGCTTCAACAGGGCAATTTCTTCATCTGGGCAAGACTAAAGAGGCCGTGGCCGATTTCCTCACAACACACTGGAAAGAGCAAACAATGGGATTCTTGCTTTCTGTATTTCTGAGCCACCTCAAAGCACCATATGGTCTTGCACCGGGAAAGCTGCAGCTAGAGCTGGGCAAGGCCTCCTGTGACAAGCAGAGTACCCCCCATGGCGTGGCAATGGTGCAGGGCCAGCCGCGGGCTGTGCTGGACCAGCATCAGCCATCAATGTCAGTAGGACAATGCTAGAGTTCACCACCTAACAGCTGGGACCCCCTGCCAGCTCCACAGAGAGGAGGGTATCAAACACACCCTGTTGGAAAAAATACAGCAGGTTTAGAGCACCCAGCCCCTGGGTAGAAGTTGGCCTCATTTTCTGCAGGCACTTAACTGCGTCAGACCACAACTAGAATCACGAGGTCCATCTCAGTCAGGATCTTGCAGCCTTGAACTCAGGAAAGGAGGATCTTACTAACAGACGGCACACCAAGAGGTGTCCAAGTGACTTCACAGCAACTGGGTGCACAACACCTTGGCCAGCAGACCGGACAACTAGTCCCCAGGTCCTTTCCTGTCCAGTTAAGAGCAACATACAGCAAATGTTTTAGCTGTAATTCGGGGGAGGCTGCCAGCCTCCCATAAAAAGAATATTCTCCAACCAAGCTCTGCAGATCCTAAAGACACCGTAGAAACAGCACATAGACAAGGGCTTTCCAGAGCAGTCAGGCCAAGAGAAGAACTGCATTAATATAACTTATTGCCAGAAAAGAATCTTCCTCTCAACAGGGAGGACCAAATCCTTCTGATCTGAACCAGCTTCTCTTACCTCTTTGGAGATCTCAAGATGTTTCCTTGCAAAGTGCAAAGCCTGCTCATGGCTCCCCAGGGAGACATAGGCATTTCCCAGACTCCAGCAGGCTCTTCCTTCTCCCACCCTGCAAAACAGGAAACCGTCAACCACAGAAACACCGGGCAAAGCACAGCAGCCCTTTCAGGGCCTCCTCCTTGGGAGCACCAACAGCCAGGCCTCCTAGCTGTGTTTTCACCTGCAGAAAGGTTCTACAAAGGAAAATGAAGTGCACTGTACACCTTAAACTCTTCTCGTGCTGAGGTCAGTAAGCCCAGGGGATGAGCAGCAGCCTCAGAAGCAGGTCTGCACCCACGGTGGCAAAGAGCTAAGCAGCATTGCAGGGGCCCAGAATGCTTTGGCTTCATTTGTGAGCACCAGGCTGAGCGCAGAAGCCAGAGCCCCTGTGCAGCTTCCACCTTGCACAGCAAGGACTCCTCTCCGGAGATGTATGATGCATCAAGAGGACATGTACCATCCAGCCCCTTTGTTCAACACCAGGCTGTCCTGAGCAAGAAGACAGCAAGAAGAGAACGCTGCAGGCACACAACCTTCTCCTGCTAAATACCAGCACCGCGAGGCACACACAAACTGAAACTGCATTTGACAGCCAAGCAAAGAGCAACCTATTGCCAGAAGCCTCCAGGGCACGGCTGTTTGTTTCCCGAGGGCAGGGAAAGCAGGTGAACGTGAAACCTGCCGCGGGCAGCCCTCGCCGCAGCCCGCCCGGCCCCGGGTGTCTCTGGAGCAGGTTTCAGCACCTGTTTGCACAAGCAGGCAGAGCCCTACTGCTCATCAGAGCCTGCTCAGCTCTGCAACTGAGCAGAGGTGGGGGGCGATGG
>JAAGNO010009345.1:19398-30578 GCA_033439905.1 Ceryle rudis | reverse complement strand
GTGTCTCTGGAGCAAGTTTCAGCACATGTTGGCAAGAGCAGGCAGAGCCCTACAACCCATCAGAGCCTGCTCAAGTTTGCAAATGAGCAAATGTGGGGGGCGATGGGATAAAAAAAGCAGCTGGGGGCGCGGGGGGAGGATCAGTATGACTGCAACTCCCTTTTCAGAGGTTTGGGCGGGTTGATCAGCATTTAAACATTTTTCTTGTCACCCTGTTCAATACCTTCTGCTCACAGGGTGTGTTCCCAGAAATGCAGGAGCCCACAGGCCTGCAACCCCCACAGCATGATTCACCCTTGGGTGGGATTATACCTTCTCTGAGCAGAAGCTGCCCAGATAGTGCCACAGAGCTCCCATTCTAATGCCTCTGCTCCATCTAGTGGAGGACACCCAGCTTCCCAAGAGCCACCAGCAGCAATGCTGAACAAGGTTCCTGCAGAGTCATTTCAGCTGCAAGAAGGCTGCAGGATCACAGAGGCAGTATCCAGGAGCAAGGAACCAACCTCTCAAAAAAAAAAAATTAAAAAAAAAATCCAAAAAAAAAAATCAAAAAGAAGTCAAGTCTCCTAAATGAGGAGGAATGGGCACAAGAAGCAAAATATATCCTCTCCGCATGCTCTACGTAACATCAGTTGTTTCTACATGGAAGTTTCCAGCATGCTGAGCAACAGGACAAAGTGACATTTGTGTACATGCTAATCATGCTGTTCCTAGTGAAGACACAATTTCTGTGAACTCGAGGGAGCTTCAGAAGGGCCATTCTGGGATAAACCAGCAGTGGCCATGTGGCAAAGCGGCAAATCCAATGCACTGTCTCGAAGTACCTCTTATCTGAAATCTCACTCAGCCCACGCAGACACCGTGGTAAGAGCACAATCTCCGGGTTTGAATGACATGATAACAGCGTAAGTCATGTTACAGTTTTGCCAGTTGACTGGATGGACTAAGGCTTGAGTTCCGAGAGATTTTCTAGAGACTTTCAGGAATACACACCACTGCTGTTTAGCCCCAGCAGCAGAGAACAGTAAGTCCCCAGGGAACGGTCAGTGCTCTGAACCCACCAGAGCACAGACACCACCTCCTGAGGCCAGTCCTTTACCTGTCTCCCAACTCCTGGGCTATCACCAGGTGTTTTAGGTGGTACTCGATGGCTCTGTCGTAGTCTTGAAGCAGCGTGTACGTGTTTCCAAGGCTGTAGCAAGCCTGGGCTTCTACTGCTTGGTCTTTGAGTTGTCTGGAGAGTTGGAGTGTTTTCCTGCATGGAAGAGGTGGGAATAAAGAGACCTGGTCACTTCAAGGCACAGGGAAGGTCACCACGTTGGCATGCACTGCGCTGAAGTCGATGCCTGTACATGCTGCAGGCTGCCGGGTGGCTGCGTTACTCGCCACTGCTGAGCATCACACATGCAGCTGGCCTCCAGGTCCCTTGTCACATCCCCCTGAGCCTATGAATTCACCACAATAGGTCAGGACTTCCAGGGGACAAGCGTCCCGAGTCTGCCTTAGCCCCTGGCACTTACTTGTAGTACTCAGCAGAGATGTCAAACCTCCCAAGGAAGATGTGCGCATTGCCCAGGTTGCTGTACGCTCTCCGCTCGGCCGCCTTGTCCCCAAACTCCTTAGCAATAGCAAGGCGCTGCAGCAGACACAGGTTAGTGAGGACAGGCTGGCCATCGCCAGGGCTGTTACACAGCAACTCATCTGGGAGTTAAACTTCTTCTATGACTGCAAAGCTCCCACCCAGCAAGGGAGCGGTGCACGTGCCTGTCAGGACTGGACGCAGTGGGAAATCTTTTGCAATTCATCATCAAGAAGGGCCTTGGAAAAGTGGGAGTAATGTCACATCCTCCTCTACTCCAGCCTGGCCAGTACACAGCGTTTCAGCTAAAGCACAAGAGGATTTACGCACACACTTCACCAGCTGAATAAAGAGGGGAATGGAGAGGTGTAGGTCAGGCTGGGAAGGGATGGGGCTGATCAGCAGACTATCGTGCAGGGACAAGGCTGTCACTCTGTGCGGTGCTGTGACACAGAACACACGTGTGTGCTGCACCTCACCAGCTGCGCTGCTGCTGCTCCCCAGACCTCTGCCCCTGCCTGCACCTCAGTCCTGTCTCCTCATGTTCCCCTGCTCCCCAGGCTTCCCCAGCTCTCACCCTCCGCTTTGCAGCGCCTGCACCCGGTCCCAAGTACTACGTATTTCCTGCCCCTTTTGGAGCCCCTTCTCCCAAAGCTCTGCTGGCTGCTATCTCCCAGCACTTAAAGATCAGAAGAGCTGTGACAGGCCTGATATTCCAAGGTGCTGAGCACCTTCCACTGCAAGGAAACTGATGCATGCTCTGAAATAGAAGCTAAATTGCATTTGAATTGGGGCAAGGACCACGTCAACTCACCCCTCTGTAAAGCTTTACAGAAAGTTATTACGTTCTCCAAGCAACATTTATTCCTGATCAACAGCTCTTTCAGCAGCTTAATTAAATTCAAGGCTTGCATTTATTAAAATCTAGACTGATACAAATTAAGAGCTGCAATTTGCCCTTAGATATCTCCTTTGGTTTCCAAGCCAACAGCACCCTTCCCTCAAGCTGCTCATTAGGTGCCGATGGGGACTGGAGTAAGAGGTTGCTCAGCATGAGTAAGTATAACAGGGCCAAGACTCTGAGGTACACACAGGAGGGAGAAAAACAGCTGGGAAAAACAACTCATCTCCCTGTACTTCCTGGGCTGTGGTGAGAAGAAACGCTGCTCCCCAACAGCCAGACGCAGCCCTTGACCCTAGGAAGGTGGTGCAGCAGTTCCCTACCTCCTTGTGGAAAGCTATAGCTTCACTGAAGTTGCCAAGTAAGTACTGGGTGTTGCCGAGGTTGCCATAAGCACGGCCCTGTGCAGCTCTGTCCCCCAGCTCCTTCACCAGGGATAGGTTCCTCCTGAAAGAAACCAGAGCAGTGCATCTGGTGAGACACAGCCAACACTCTCTGCAGGAGACATAGCAAAGACTGGAGAGCTAGGCCTAGAGAAGGCATTTCCCCTCCCCGACTGCCTGTCCCATGCACAGTCACCCCTTGGCTGGTGGCAGTCCAGCGATCTAGGCTAGCTGCAGCCCGTGCAGATCCAGCAGTGTGAGATCCTGCTGCTCTCTCGACCTCAGGCAACCTGCAGGAGCTGCTCACACACCGATGGTCTGACAGGATCCCATATTTAATAAGAAATGGCCACCTCACTGTACAGGAAGAACCAGGAGCACAGGGGAAAGGAGATGACCTACACCAGGACAAGGAAAAACCTGGGGAGGGAGGAGCAAGATCCACAGTCCCATGCCAGGGCTCTGCTCATGGAGCTTCTCAGCACTTCTCTACTTTGTTTTCCCCTCCTTTACACACCCAGCACAGACAGGGATGCACAGAGCTCCCAGCTGGCACAAATGTACCCACTGGCTGTGCTACATGCACCAGGCTCTGGAAAAAAGGATGGTGAGCTATATATAGGCACTATCACATCCTCAGATATGAGAAGATGGATACAAGATCTTAACACTCTCTCCATTTCAAAAGGCTACTTAAAAACCCCTGCATTATTGAAGCAGAAGTCTGAAGTATGAGGAGAAAAACGTAAGCCCAGAAGTCTGGTGCCAACCTTGCTGTGTGGGATATCAGAGTGATCTTTGAAACTGTTTAGGAAAGGGCAGGACGTTAGAGGCAAGATAAAGTACAGATCCATGAAAAGCACAACTGGGGCTTCAAGAGACAGCCTCTTCCCTGGGCTGAGGGAGGGTCTCTCTGCTCCTGGCTGCAGCTGTGGAGACACACAGGGATCCGTTCTCATCCAGGCCAGCAGAGAGCAGCAGGGGCTACAGGAGCTAATAATTTAGCTTCCAAATAGAGCTCTGAGAAGGAGCAGATTGTCGAACTTAATTGCATGATCATACTCGAAACTACCGTGAGTTTTACCGAGGCAGTGCCAGGATGAATTTTAGCTCTAATTTTATAAAATCTTGCAGGCCCTCTCTCACCTTCCTTCAAATGACTTTGCCATCATAACTCGGCATCTCAGGGGAATGTTCCTAATCCGTTGCAACACACAAAATCTCATTTAGGGGCCTGATTTTCAACAACGCAGACCCCACAGTCTCATTCTTTCCAACAAACACCTCCCAGAGCCCCCACATCCTCAGTTGCCCAAGAAACAAACCCCTCCTGTGAGAAAAGCTTCCAACGGGAGCCAGTAAAACCTGTCATCTTGCACCCCATGCAGCTTTCATTGGCCTCATGGTTATCAGAGCTCGGCTAACGGGCAGGCCCTGAGAGCTGTCAGCAGAACAGGGACACCACAAACACAGATCATGACTCGAGAAGGACAAACTCAAAGTGCATCCATGTGCATTTTAGCAGTCACTGACACCCGACCAGCCCTGTTCCCTGCAGGAGGGTTGGCCAAGCTTCAATACTTACTCATAATATTCTGAAGCTTTCTGTAGCGTTTCCTTGACTTCTTGAGGCAGGTAGCCTGGGTCTTGGGCCATGTTCCAAGATAAATGCTTTCCCTTTGCATGGTAAACATTTCCTATATTATAGAGTGCTCTGGCTTCACCTACCTAAAGGGAGGAAGAACAGGGAGCAGCAAGGTATTACACTTCACATCCCAGCATGGGCCTTTCCATTACTGGGCAGTTGGTCAAAGCCAGGACGCCCACATGTTCTTTTCCCATCTTCACCATCAGGGCAGCTGTTACTGTCAGCGGCACAAGACCTGTGACAGCAGCCAGAAGGGAGAGCTTTACACTCCACCTCCTTTCCAAAGCCCACCTCCACCGAATCACATTTACTGACTGGCAGACAGATTGTTTGTAAAGCTAGAAAAATATTTCCTGTTGGATGGCATGAACCAATTACCTTGTCTCCCTGCTCCTGAGAAATGTCCAAGTGTCTCTGGCAACAAACGACAGCTTCATCAAACTGCCCAAGGATTTTCAATGTATTCCCGAGGTTGCCACTTGCCTTGGCCTCTCCTATGCGGTCCCCGATGGTTCTACGAGGTGACCAGAGAAAGGAGGAGAGGCGTTAAGGGTCACACAGACTTTTACACACCAGCTGTTGGAGGCAGAACTGAAGCTGCAGCAAGCACTCCATGGGATGTACACCACATCCAGCAGTTCCCAGCACTTCATACAGAGCTCTTCCCACAGGAGCTCTCAATTTTGAAAACAGTCCTGTTGCCTGTTTTGCTCTCTCAGGTGAACTGCTCTAGTGACTAAGTGTACTCATTACGAGTACCTGGGGGTAGGAAAACAGGACACTGCCCTGCTCTTGCTCCAGGTCCTGGTCCTCCTCACATCCACATCCCTTTCTTCACCTCCCTGTTCTGAAGGTGGTTGGCCCATCCTTTTTGCCACCCAAGCTCTTCACAGGACAGCCACCCTGTGCCTCTGGGCCAATTTGGGATGCTTATTTCTGGGGCAGATTCCCTCAAGCTGCTGGGTTCAGACCCCACAGAACTTGCCTTCACTCAAGCCCCGACAGCCTGCGTCCTGTTTGGAAGAAGCACTGCTGCCGTGCTTACCTGGCCAGGGTTAGGTCATGTTTATGGTATTCCAGAGCCTTGGAGTACTCCTTTAGGTAGAAATAGGCATTGCCCAGCTGACTGTAGATGGCACTGAGAGTCTTCAGGTCCTCTGTCCCCACCTGCACCGCTGCTTCGAAGAAGGCTGCCCCAGCTTTGAAGTCCCCAGCCTTGCATAAGCGTTCTCCTTCCAGGGCCAGTTCCAGGCAGGATGCCTCCATTCTGCCAAGAGCAAGGACATCATTTCTAGAGGAGTTAGACAGCAGCGCACCCACGCTGCTCTGCAGCGGTACAAAGTTTACTTCATTGTACACCTTTAATTACTCACTGCACCCGAAAAAAATCTACAAAACCCTGGAGCGAGACACTGTCCAGGCAGCAGGTTCAGCCCCAAGCATCAAGCCACCAGTCCCAGGTCAAACACTGTTTGGGTGATAAGAACTTGAGGATACGTAGCTAGCACACCTCAGTGGTATGGACACACCAGCTTTGAGTGGACATGGTGGGTACTCAGCTCCTCTGAGAAACCAGCCCCCAAGACAGAGGTCACAGGAGCATGCAGATTTACAGACCATATCTGCTAGTGGCCAAAGGCAGACCCTGGCTCCCCAGTAGGAATCTGGACAAGAAATTTGGGGTTCCTGGCTCTGAAGGAGCCACTAGAGCTCTCACTAGAGTTACAGAGCATCTGTTTATCTCCCTGTTGGTGCGCAGCTCAGGAGCCACGCGCCCAGGCTATTCACGCCTGCACCACTTTCCCCGGGGTAACTGAGAGGTTAGCCATATTCCAACACACTTTTACTGGATAGCAGAGAAAACCCTGGACTGGGCAGATTTTCTTGGCTAAGCAGCTTCCAGCACTCAGTGTCTGCTTTTCATTAACTCTCCCGCTGTCACTTTTTCCACAGGCACTCTGCACATTACTCTCCAGGCTTGCTTTCCTCCCTTGCGTGTCTCGACACCTTTGGCAATGGCACACACCATGCTGCCAGTCCGAGCACTTCGCCTGCCAGCGGAGAAGAGCGAGACCAGTGATACTGCTTCAAGGAAACATGCTACTCCGAGCGCTCCACCAAGTCCTCTCTAAATTCCAGCTGTCCCTGTTAGCCCAGGCGTATCCAAAGCTCTGGGGAGGGACAGAGCACACGTTTGAAAGCTTACATGGGAGATGTCTCACCCCTTCATGAGGCAGCTGGACACAGCATGCTCCTGCTTCTCTAGTCAGACACTTTGCTTTGCTCTTTTTGGCTTATTTCATTTCTGCTCAATGTATTTTTAAAAGTCAAAACTATCTAGGTCAAAGGCAGCCATCAGCTCAGAAAAAACATAACTCGCTTGTCCATAGTCAGAAAAGTAAGGGTCAGACAACAGCTAATAAACATCTAAAGGCAGTTCCTACTGTGCTGAGGCAAAGTGCACTCACAGGAACCGTGACTGTGGTACCCAGACCACGAGAACAACTCGCTCATCATCACTGCAATAGCAGCAGCCCAGCTGACTCCTCCTGCAGCAGTTTCCTGCTGAGCCCTAGAAGATACTCCCCAAAACCACCCTTACAATGAGCCAAGGCCCAGCCCCTGCAGCCGGGGTCTCTGCAGACCAAGGCTGAGGTGCACTGGCCAAGCAGGGCACTCTGCACTGCTCTAGCCTCTCTCCCTGAGGGCACAACCTGCCACCAGGCACCCACACGCCTCCTGTGCACACTGACTTCAGGGCAGAGCTCCTCCTGCTCCAGGTCTGCACTCCAGTATCTTCTGCCCAAGTCTGCACCCAGCACTCACCTCCTCCTGCCACGAAGGGGCACAGGGAGATGCACGTACCAAATACCAACCCTGGTCTGTTTTCCCTACAAACAAACAGAATGGTGTTTTCTCAGCTGCCAGGAAACTAAGCCAGTTCCTCTATGAGCAGAGCATAAACTGTCTAAAATCCAATCCCGTTTGCCTGGCAATCTCCCTGCTGAGTTGGCTCTGAGTATGTCCAAACACCCAACACTTGGCAGCCCAGCAGCATCCTCCAAAACAGGACAACCCACAAGGACTATCCAAATGAAAAAACAGGCGAAAGAGCTGGTTTCAGACTCTCCTTCCAAAGACACTTGCGACCTCTCCTGTCTCACTGGTCATTTGTCCGCAAAACCACCGTGTAACAAAAGTAAGAACAGGGTTGGGAAGCAGCTCCCACACGAATATTTGATTTCAAGCTCACTGCAGGGCCTCTGTTTGAGGGGCCATTTCACCCGTGCAAAAAGGCTGCCTGAAGTGCCAGTGCAGCGTCAGTCCCTGCCTCACCTCCTGTTTGACAGGGGAACATAAAAATATTAAGACTTAATACTACAAATGTCTAATTTCTGTCACCAGATCCTCTTGCTAGACCACATGAAAATCAGTAAGAATGAGCTTCTGCTACACCATGGTGAATTAGAGGGACCCGTTTGGGGTCATGTCGTACCAAACCTCCATCAGTTCCACATTTGTGGTTTGTCGATCACTAGAGCAGTTATCTGGTGGCATCAGCAGGTACTGACAGGTCTCTGCTGATACATCCCCAACAGCTGAAGGAAGGTCTGGGACTGAAGAAAGCCAAGGAACACCTTCTACTCATATCAGAAAGATTAAATTTAGGCAGCTTAACGGCGATAAATCCTGAGAGGACTTGAAACACAGGAATAAACCACCCTCACAGTTACTAGCGTTGAGTTCCACTTTGAAGACAGCAGAGAGAAGCAAATTCCAGCATAATTCCAGTTTGAATTGCAACTCAAGCAAAACACTTCCAAATATCCAGGTTCTCTTTAAGAAACCCAGTTCAGCTGTAAACAGTCTACAAACTGAGCTGGAGACCAGTTTCCCTAATCCATGACGTTGCAGTTTAGTACGGATCAAATCTGTTGTGAGTTCTGAAGAACCTGAAGGGAGGGTTCCCATCCACGCATGACAGAAACCCCCACGGCAACAAAAGCCAGCTACAGGTGCCACAGGTGGCATCTCACCCAGGTCACATTTGCCAGTGGAAACATAGCCAGCAGTGGAATCTGTGCCTTAGGGCTGACATTCACTCTGATGCACTCGCAGCACTCTCCGGGTGTTCCCATAGTAACTCTCCAGGCCCAGTGCAAGGACACGACCCTCCAGTGCACACAGCCTTTTATTAAAATCTGTTTGTCCTTGAACAGGCTGCTTTGCAGAGTATCTGACTTATCTAATTAACATCACCGCCCAGTTGGGGACTTAAGCAAACCAGGGGAAGGCAGAGGAGGATCTTTCTCCGCATCGCACTCTGCCAAGCCTCTGCTGCCATGGAAAGGGACAAGAGTCAAGGATAGCAGTTTATTAATAGAAACACAACCCACTTCTCAAAGCCACCTGCCCTTCCCACATCCTCAGGTCCCCTCAGTCAGAGCTACTTCTGGGAAGCAACGTCGCAGTTCAGTCACTGCAGGCTTAAAAACTCTCAGAAACACAACACCAAGGGCAGAGGGACCACCTAAAATGTCAATGAACAAACTCAAGCACACTAAAATACTCACGTGTACGTCAGCTTCCAAAGGCCATAGCTCAACTGGCTTTAAGGAAAGATCAGAAGGGTGATTTAGGCAGAAGACAAGAATCCACTGTTCAAGTGAGCCAACCTCAGCCACCTTGACAGACCCGCAAAGGAAGCTCAGTCAGCAACTCGAGTTACAGCCCCAGTTCCTCCCACAGCACACCCCTGAGCCCTCCCCTCCTCTTCTGCAGGTTGTGCATTTTCTGAACATAATCCCAGAGCTCCAGGCCCACTGGCAGAGGGACACAGCAGGACTGAGGTCTACTTGGAACAACTTTGCAGACAGGTCTCCGTTAAGTTCACAGGTAGGATCTGGGGTTTTGGAGATGCTGACGGCACCTTCATGTCTGTACAACATGCACTGTTCCCCAGATTTCACCTGCTCTCTGGTTTTCACTCCACCTGCTTGGGCAACATTACCAGTAAGCTGCTGGAATCTTGAACTTTATCCAGGACACTTCTCTCTATAAACTGCCCTTGAAAGGGAAGGGGAAAGAAACATTGCTTTTGTTTCCAGAGACCTAGAGAACATAACATCCTCTTTCCTCCAAGAAATACAATATCCCTCACCCACTGCTGGTTCCAGGTACCAGATAGGCGAGTTCACACCTGAAATCCAGGTCTTGGTTCATCCACATATTTTCAGTGCTGCCCTAGAAGAGTTCATGAGATGGCCAAAGGCAAGCAGCTCCCTCCTTTCTGAACTGGTCTCTTCCCAAAGCACTTTGCTTCCGTGGTCATATCAGATGTTCATGTTGGTGCCTCCTTGCTCCAAGAGGAGAAGGACTCCTGCTGCCATGAACCTTTCCTTGCCAGGTGAGGAGCTCAGGCTTCCTCCAAAAGATGGTCATCCTTGGGCAGAAGCACATTAATTAGACGGGCTCCGAAGAAGCCTCATCCATCTGCCAGCAAGGAAGCTTTGTAAATTCCAGAAACTATCTGAGCAGTTCTCAGACTGGGGAAGAGCAGGACAAGGTGGAACCCACAGAGCTCATCCCTGCCCATTTAAAAAGGCACAGCCTGCTACCCCCCAGCCCCCAGGTACTAAGTTTCTCTGCTGACATACAGGCAACACGCCTGGGTCTGTACCACCACAGCAAGCACCTACTATTCATGTCTTAATAGCAGAAAAGAAGATTCAGTCCCTCCTGAGCCAGCAAATTACTGCTGACAAGCTGAAGCTGCTGGGCTGGGCCATATGGCGTGGTTCAGAAGGGACACTGCAGAACACGAGCCGCTTCTCCACCGCTAAGACACTGCAGCTTGTTAATGCAACTCCCAGCCAACACAGCAGCATGTCCCTCCCTGACTGGGGGTTTGAACAAAGACATGGGGCGGGGGGAAGCTTACTCGAAGTGGTCCCTGTACTTAAGTCTTGCCCTAAATCAGTGCAAACCACTCAAGAGATTTGCGTGTTCCTCCAGACAGGCAGGATTTCCAAGTGTGAGCAGAAGTGACATCCAGGCCCACCACAAGAAGCCAGGAAGGTCTGACAGCCTTCCCAGATCAAGTCTCAGACCAAAACAAGACTACACCACATACAGCAAAATGTTTTCTTCTGAATACATGGATGTGTCAGAGCTGTCAAGGATGGCCAGAGAAGAAGAAAGTTTGGAAGACATCAGTTGTAATCTAGAAATCAGAACAGTGCTGCTTTGTACAGCAATGAGTCCCAGCATCAGTTCCCAACTGGAGCACTAAGCAAGTCCTGCAGCTCCTCCACACCTTGGGTTACATACACACCTGCAAAGCAACCATGGAGGTGGCTCCCAGAGCATTTAGAGATCCTTCTGCAAAAGGTACTTCAAAAAGGGCAATATACATGTTTAAGAAACAGCAACAAAAAGAACAAATGTTTTAAAAGCGGTTAAGAGGCCAAATATAACCCCAGTGTCTGGCCACAAATGAGTTGGGCGATCTGCACAGCATCCTGCCCAAGGGATGAATGAGTGAGGAATGCCTGAGTGGCATAAAGCTGGCGGATCACTCAGCCCCCATCATTGTGACAGCTGCGACTCACAAACCCAGGAATGGATGTTGCTTCTGACACTCGTAGGAGGCAGAAAAGGGTGACCTTC
>JAAGNO010009345.1:0-19298 GCA_033439905.1 Ceryle rudis | reverse complement strand
TGTGACAGCTGCGACTCACAAACCCAGGAATGGATGTTGCTTCTGACACTCGTAGGAGGCAGAAAAGGGTGACCTTCCACTGTGCAGTGACAAGGATGAGGAAGCCTCTTCCCAACCCAGGGCAGGGCCACCTCCCCCCTCCTTAAGGACTTCTTTAAGGTCTGGAGGCAGAAAGAGATGAGAAGAACAGGAAGAACAGATACTGCCTTTAACAACAAGATTTCCTGGGGTCATTCCTCGCTGCCAGAGAGCAGCTAATGATGATCCATATCAGAGGTTGCCTTTTGGCTGCCTTGCAAACTAACTGAAAGAATTAGAGCAAAAATGTTCCTTTACAAAAGGTGCACAGGCAAAACTGAAGGACTCTTACGCATCAAATATTTCCAAGCATTGCAGCAATACGGAGAAGGCAGCGAGGGTCCCAGGAGCCCTGGGGATGCTGAGAACTCTGCCAAGTAAGAAATAAGGAGACTAGAACAGCAGAAGGTGTTATCAGCACCATTAACAATAATCACCGTGACTGCTGTCAAAACAGCACTATAATTAAGGCCTTGGGTGGTGGTAAAGGTCTCCAGAGAGGGAACACTACTTGTAATGTGTGTTCAGAAGCTCAGAGCTACAGTCACACCTCCCAACACCCCGCTCTCTCCCAGATCTTGTGTCTCCCTTAGCAAACAGTCCAAGAAAATAACATTGCAAGGACCACCCGCTACATGAGGGAAGCTATCCTAGGTGCTCCTGATGCACTGCTCGAATTTATTCACAGTGAATTTATACCTGTTTAGCCTCAGGCCAGCACTGCAAGCAGGATTAGACTGCTCTTCTCTGCCTGGAGCATTCTCACAGCGTGTATCAGGCAGTTTTTCTCTGGCTACTCTGCCCCAGGCAAGGTCTTCGCTCCCCATCAAGTGCCTCTTCCCTCACAGCAGGCCAGGGGCTCCTGTCCTTGTGCCACCAGCACACACGGAGCTGCTGCTGACTCTCTCGCTTGCTCCCAAGCGCTGAGCCCCCACCTCAGAGAAGAAAAGCTCATTACCAGTTCCCAAGTACATGTGCTTGCAACTTCATACCACTAAATATCCCCCCACTGCCATGACACCAGACCTATCAATCATTCAGTTCCTCCTGTTCAATACTCATCCTCCCCTGCATTGCTCGTACCTCCGTATCACCAACACGGCCATCAGCAGCACCAGCTCTGTTTGGCAGGGAGAGCACTAATGAAAATTCTCAATTAGCTCACTCCCGAGACCAGCTCTTGTGCAATGCAGCCAGCAATGCCTCTCCACCCTGCCGACAGCTCTCCTTGCAGCACGGCCCCTCGCTTCCCACCCACATCACAACCCAAGTGCTAATTCCCTCCTGACAAGCACTTTCCCCACAAGGCACCATACCAAACACAGGCTGGCAGGGAAAGGTGACAAACAAATCAAGATATGTGTGAAATTAGCCTGAGAAACCAATTTTGGTAGTTTGAAACCAGCACAGGGAAGCTGTTTTCCTTCCCGGGAGTGAACCTTTGGGGCACTTTGACCTACATATCACCTTATTAGTGAGGGGAAGAAAACAAAACTCTTCTTTTGTTTGGAGAGGAAAGGCCAAAGCTGAAACAATGAATGCTGCAGTCCTTCCCAGCTTCTGAATTAGTTCCAAGTGTCTGGGCCAGTTTCTTTCACATCTCCTGAAGCACATGAGGTGCTGCAGAGGCCACCAGCACATCTGGAGGGGAGAAGGTTTCCACTCCATGCACTTTTCACTGGTAGTAGCATGCAGCGAGTCCTTTCAGTAACCCCCAACTGAAAATAATAATACACACACACACACTGCTGCTTGAGAAGTGTTTGCTCAAGCAAACTCCAGGGAGTACCAAGACGAAACAGTTTGCACTGCAGTCTTTTGCTAAGACCACAAAAGAGAATCCAGAGGGGAAACTACAGGGAGCTCTGGAAGCTGCTGGCTCCAGATTTCCTCTTCCACTCACTGACAGTAGCATCAGTGCTCAACAGTAGTCATTTCAGTTAATTGCTATCTAGCATTAGCTGCAGAGTACTTAGGAGGGATTCAATTCCACTGCATATTTGCTAATAAATACCAAATGACAGCGAGGAAGACAGCTGTATTTAGTTGCATTTACCCTCTTAATAGCAGAGCTGAATAAGACCCTGTTTCAATTCATCATGGCTCTGACAAGCTGCATCATTGTCAGAAATTCAAATTCAAACTCCCCATTGCCTGCTGGAAAGCAAAAGTCATCCAGCTGCCCCCAACTGACTTAACTCCCTGGTGGCTGCACACAACTCTCCCTTTGACCACGGGCCACACAGAACAACTACCTGTGTGGCTTTGCTCCATGGGGACGGTGAGAACTGAAGGCAGAAGGGAGTTATTTGCTGGTTTAGTAGCATTTTTGTGAAACTTGTGATGCTGAACTGGTACGTGCAGGCACTTTTCAACCCAAGGACCACAAAATATTTTGCCAAGGTGCGAGGGTAACTAATACTCCATTTTGCGAGAAGGGAGCTAAGACGCAGCCAGATGTCACCTGCCCACGGCGAGCCAGCTGCAGAGAATGGAAAGGACTCCAGGCTCCCAGGACCTCGGCCACATCCTCCCTTGCAAGCACCAAGTGAACCACTCAAACTGGAGCAGCTCTGCAGGGGATGAGAGGCAGCATTTTCCACCCAGGCAAGGATGCCCACAGAGCTCATCACGTTGCTAAACAATCACTGCAGATCAAAGAGATGCCTCTAACTCCTGCAGACTAAGATATTTATGACCTCTGGAAACCTGCTCTACACCTGGAAGAACTGGGCTCTCAAGAAGTTACACACTGGTGATAATTATCTTGAATCCATGTATATCAAATCCTTCCCACAAATACAACTTAACCCACAGCACGAACAGAGAACAAAATGAATTTTTTCTGTGTCATCTGAGGTATGAAACCTCTAAAAGGCAATGAACTCCAAAATTACTCACATATCAAAGGATCGTGATGAGATGTAATTAACTTGCAGCATTTGAGAAAGCTCGGATGGGATTAAGGTGCAAATGTGAATTTCATCTCATCCCGGTTAATAGTTTCACTTGATGCCCAGTTTCACAGCACTGAAATTATAAGATGCAAATATTTCCCAGGGTCTAAGAAAATCATGATTAAGGAGATACCAATTTGAAAATTACTTCATTAAAACATGTTTTGGCTTCCAATTAATAAAATAAATAATAAATTCACCAAACATACGAACTGATCAAGATGCCTCTCAAGTAGGACTGTGCAGGAGAGCTCGCTTTCAAGAGCAGCGAGACTGAAACCTTCCAAAGAGCCTGGAACTTAATCCCTTTGCATGTCTCATCAGCAGGGGATAAACCCAACCACCACCATCTGCCATTTGAGCTAAAGGAAGGTAAGTGTAGAGGCCAGAAGCACTAGCTTGAGTTGTTAGGAGACTAACAACACTCACATCTGAGGATGCTCCTTCCTTCCCAACAGGCACAAAGGAGGATGCTCCATCTCTGCTCCCAGTAGTTTGGCTCACCCCCCGTACCTGCAAAGCAGCCAAAAAACCAACAGCTCTAACATCTGACACTTGCCACGCAGAGCACCAAGCAAACCAGCACCCACAACAGGGTGGATTTTTAGGCATTTGTATTTTGTCACTGAGGATGCTTGAAATGAACTCAGCACAATGAGGGACACTTCCTGAGTTTTCCAAGAGCATTTTGCTTTCTTGTACAATGCTAGTGCCTTCAGTGAAATTAATCCATCACGCAGCAGTGAAACAGCACTCCTGGGATGATTTCACCAGAACTGAAGTGCTACTTCCTTCGGTCACTTCCAGAAACCAGAGGGCAGGAGAGGACGCGCAGCCTGAATGGCTTTTCATTAGAACATTACTTCCACAATTAGGTCAACACATCCTCTCACTAAAATATATGTTATGATTTAAATCAGCATATTGGTTCTGCTACAAAAGACAGAGTTACAACTGCAATATACTTCAGAAAAACAAACAGTCGACATCAACAGCTATACAACAAAAACAGGTGCTCTATTTATATATGCTATTCAACTTCTGTTCCCCACCGATACACAGGGGTTCAGTCATGCAAAGTTGTTACTGAAAATGGCTGAATTCTGTTCTGGGGGACTATCTTGCCAAATTCAGAAGGGCTGTAATAAGATGAGAGACATCCAGACTCGGACGCCTCTTCTCTACCACTGCCCCGCGCAGACACACAGCAGGGGCTCAGCACCCAGCTCCCACAGGGCCAGTCTGGACCCCTGCCCACCTGCTCTCCCAGGACAGGAGAGGGGACTGTTCTTCCCCTCCCATCCTCTTCATCAGAGCCAGAGACGAGTCCTCACGGACCACAGGGAAGCCACAGCAGTGCCAGCTCAGTTTAGACCAAGCAAGCATGTGCAACGTGGGATGACGGCTTTGACTTCAAGGCATAGCAGCCTCCCCCTAAATCCTTCCCCAGGTTCCTGCCACCCCCTCAGCTGCTGGGAGAGTCAAATTCAGTCCCACAAATGCCACCCAGCACAACTGCTCCAGTTATGCTGTGCAATTGCACAGGCTGAGGGGCCTCCTGAGATTTCCTTTCCTGCACACCCAGAAGTTTTCTGAAAGCCAGTCTTGTCTTCCCAGAAATACAGAGGCCACAGGCCCAAGTCTTTTCTCAGTTCAAGCTGCCTGGAAACCACTCCAACTGCAGCCCCCGCCCCATTCTCCTTCCTCTCACAACCTGCCAGTTGCTCCTGCCGTGAAGCACAGGCTTGCAGCAGGAAAACAACTGCACATTGAAAAGATGCTGCCAAGTCCCAGCAACACCAGGGACTATTAGGGTTAAACTCAGCTGGACAAAGGAAGCCACCTCTGTCTGTCCCAGCCACCTCACCCCTTGCCACAGCCGCTCAATCCAAAGCTCACCTGCATCTGCCCAGAGCCAGCGGTCACAGGCTCCCTGCAGGCGGCCTCTTTTCTACCCACATGGCCACAGAATCCACCGATCCACGCTCGGGGCTCAGCAAGCAGACTGCTGGTGTGATTCAGGGTAAAAGGCAACGATGACAAAGTTCACACCGTGGTTTTTCCACTGACTCTGCAGCAACCAACAGCCAGTTTGGTTCTGTTCCCTTTGTCTCATCTGCTTCCCTTCAGCCCCAGGCCAAGTATTTGAAGCCAAGAGAGAGAGAGGCCATTGGGATCTATGTGAAAACACAACCCCAGCCTCATGCTCCTGGGCCATCCAGGCTTTGAGCCAGGGAAATGTTGAGCGATCACAGCTCATCAAGAGACTGCTCAGGATGCTGTGCACCAAGCCTCACACTGGAAAGGGATCTGGATGGGATCTTAGTGACAGAAACAGCATGAACCTGGCCCTCCTTCGCCTCCAGCAAATCCAAACAAGCAGCAACTCCTTTTTCATGTTCCACTTGGTCAAGCCAGCAAAGATGGTGACACCGAGCCAGAGCCCGACAGTGAGAGCCTGTGATAGTTCCTCCCTTGGCAATTACAGTCCTCTGTGCCCAAACCAGAGAAAGCCACAGAGGAAAACAGACATGCTGGTTCTCCAAGGTCTCAAAGAGCAGGTGGGCAGAGCTTATGTCCAGGCTGGAAGCAATGCCAGACACTAGGACAGATTTTTGTTGGCAAAGCTGTAGCAGAGCAGATTGCACCCATTCTGTGTTGGTTTTCTGCAGTTGTCCGTGCTCTAAGGGCTGTTAAAAGCATCGTTGTGCTCTCCCTGAAAATTTCAGGGCACTAAAAATCTGGAAATCAGCCTGGACACTCTCACGCTTTTAAGAGGCTGCCTTGGCAAACAGCACAAAAGCTTGGGTGCATGATGCTGCTGTCCTCCCTGGCTGCTGCACAGCCACAGGGCACCCCTCTGGATTTTGTAAAGATAATATTCCACATCTGTCTGAAAACACAAGAAACAGAGGCTCCCCAAGAGCTCAGATACCAGTCAAGGGTCCCCTGCAGCCCCTGCCAGCATCTCTAGACACAGCTTCTGCAGCTCCTCTGTACAAACCCAGACTCAGCAGAACAGCAGCAAAAGTGGGTTTGGGTTCTTCATAGCATTATGGGAAAAAAAGAAAAAAAACCAACAACCAAAAACCTCTGTGTGCCATAAGATTAATCCGCAAGCCCATAAATTAGAGCATGCCAAGATTCCCAGAGGCCAGGTCACCACCTCACAGCAACGTCGCTCGCGTGCGAGGTGAGAATTAAGCTCTGCTTTGTTAATCCAAGGAGAACAGACCCACTGTCTAGCACCGCGTGGCACAGTCTGTGGCAGGCATCTGCTGCCTCTGCAGGGAACCCTGGAGCTCCAGCACCCTGCAAGCTGGTTTCGCTTCTTCCAGAGGGTTGTGGAGCTTAGTCCTCCACCACATTTTCCCAAATGTTTTAGCACTTCTGTCCTAATATAGCTCTGTGGATAACACCTACCCTGGAAACGCCTGGCACCGCTGCACGGAATGCCTGTACCAATCACAGGCACACAGGCGAGTCCCTGCTCCTCCCCGACACAGCAACACATCAGGTTTGGCTCCGAGACTGTGGTATTAGAGTAATATAACCATGTGTGTAAATAGCAGGCGAGCGTGTACCGCTGGGTGAGTTTGCTGCACAGATCGGAGCACTGTATGTCTTTGCATCTGTGAAATGGACTCTGGTCCTGTGCTTCCACAGGAGGAATCTGCATAAACATCATGTTTCTTGGACAGTCTTCCTGCATACAGCAAGAATGCTAATAATGTCCCTAATAAACTTCTCACTGCTGTCACAAAATCATGAGTGAGTCCATATAATGATTTTCTTTTTAAGTGAATTACAAAACTTATTATGAACAAACAAACAGAATTATGTTATTTTATATGTTTCTTGGAGTTAAGCTTTTGCTAAGGGGAATGAAAGGATGCAGCATCAGTTTTTAAGCTTTTCTAAACCAAAAAGCCTCTGTTTTCCTCACAAAGCAGGGTAAAAGCCTGAAACACATCCAACTCCAGCAAAATATCCCAGACTCCCTCCAAACCTCAGCACTGCTCCCTCCAGTAGCTGACACAACAGCTACCGTTACGCCACAGCAGACACTCTCCCAGCTCTAGGACACCAGGCAAGGATTCAAGTCCCCCTGGGACCAGGAGCAGATCCTCAGCTGCCCAGGGTGCTCTGCCTTCACCATGCAGAGCAGCACCCAGCCACGCCTGCTGGGTGAGAGCAGAACCAAAGAGCCTTTGGAAATGAGCCACTCTTTCCAAATCAAGCTTCCTGAGGCCATGTCCTTCATGCCTTTAACTGCCAATTCCCCTTTCTCCCTCCCCCAACCTCCATATTTCTTTCTCTCCCTCATCTTCCCCGCTGCTGCACGGTCCCCTTGGCATGGTATTTGTTACTGTGCACATAGAAAGGATGAAGCTAAAAGTTTAATGTTCTACCATATATTACCTGCCCAGTGGAAATGTGCAGTTAAGGAGACGGAGGAGCAGGAACAGATAGAGGGGATCTCTCCACAGCCCTGGTTTAGGTTTAGGTTAGCCCCTTGGTGCAACCCCAGAGGTATTGCAATGGCTTCATACAGAACACAGGATGCTCTGCAGCACCGAGAGAAGTCACCGCTCCCCTCCTCCCTTATGCTGGTGAAGGAAGGGAGGGCACAGCATCAGGGTTACACACATGCCCAAACCGAGGGAGTTCATTTATCCTGGCTACTGAATAATGCATGTCTACAGGAAAAAAAACCCTCCCTGTTCCTGCACAGAGACATCATTATCTAGCAGTGAAAGACAGACACGGCACAACAGGCTGCAGGGAGAAATGCGCACCAGGAGCACAGGCAGCAGTGACAGGGAGGACAAGACAGTGACAAGACAGCTCTTTACCTTCACCCGTAAGGGCGGGGGGCTGTGGAAGCTGCTGACACGCAGGAACAACACGAGGGTTTGGTGTGCTGGAGATGCCTGCCTGTTTTAAGCCAGGGCCTCGTGGAGAGGCTGCATTTCTGCTGCACCAACAGCCTCCACGAGCCTTTCAGGAGCAGTTACATCCTCCAACACACACGGCTTTAATTGGGAATTCTTTTTTTAATTTTAATTCCAGTCATACATTTGGAGCTGTTACTTTTCTCTCCTCTGTGTGTGGATAGAGAGAGATATTTTTACGTCTTCTGCCTGTGTGCCATGTTAGCCTCAGGCAACCAGCTCAGAAAGAGCCGCCAGCCTTAACAAGTGACTCAGTCCTCACTTGAAGCCAGATCCATCAAGCACCTTCCTTCCCTTCCTAAGGCTGCCGTTAGCACAGCCACCCTGGGCAGGTGAGCTCTGCCTGGGGCTTCCCCAAGCACAGCTGGAGCCTGACCCTGCCTCAGCAAACCTGAAAGGACTCCCTGAAGTCACACTGCTCAGGCTCTCACCCAGGGTCCTTCAGAGAGAGATTTCTACCACACGAGAATGGCATTTTATTCAGCACGGGGGAGCCAGGGGAGCAAGTCACACAACAGCTTTCTCTGCTCACTCCTCATCCTTGTGTCACTGCATGTCTGGCTTTAAAAGAGGAACAGGGAGAGTCCTGGATGCTGGAGCCAGAACCCAGATGGTCTCTCAGCTCACAAACCACGGCACAGAGGACACTTGCTCACTGGTGAGCCAACCTGCTCTTTGGTCACACAGCAGGACAGAGCCAGAGCACGCAGCCCTGGTGCTCCTTCCCGTGGCCAGACGGCGCAGCTGTGGGTGGCCAGTGGCTCAGGCACCCAGGCAGCTTTCAGGGGCTTTCTTTTTACTCTGCTGACCTCTCGCACAACTCTCTGCAAAATGCTCACTCTGGGGCATGACTGATGACAACTTTCTGCCCAAACCACTGATGCCAAAGCATGGCTTTGTTGAAGGAAATGTATGTTTTGCAGAGCAAGTTTTCATTTTCTTCCAGAACAGCAGAGGAAAAAGTGGGTCTCTTCACCCATTTCATTGTTAACTCCGTAAGCACCTGACCAGGTTGTCAAAGCTCCCTGTCAAACAGGATCTCCCCGCAGAGCCCACGGTGTTTGCTGGCACGCTTTTACTGTTGCACTCCCAGCAGTGCCCAGGAGAGGAATGAACACAGATAACATGACAGCCTCCCCTTCTCCAGAGCCTTTACCCAGGAAAGCACCAAACCACAGATGACAATCAACCAACTAATCCACGTTGGCAGTTCCCTGGATTACAGCCCTGATGGGAGCAACCGATACAAGAGTTGGCCATGGGCTGCAGCCTTAAAATTCTGGGCGTGTTGCAGTGAACTCATCTGGTTTATTATTTAGACCTGTGCAGGAGCTCAGATGCTCAGCTGAACTTAGAGGGCAGGAAATGCCTCGAGGCACACGTGGAGTCCCACGATTCCAGGACATTCATCTGTGGTTACGTATTTAAGTCCCCGTTCTCTTACCATGAGATGCTGACCCGTGGGCTTCCCAAGCAAGCTGCTCCTCACCGAAATCAGAAGGGCTTATTTGTCAGAGAGGGAAGAGAAACACAATTGCTTACGATGCTAGATATTTTCATTTGTTTGGTCACTGGTGGTTTATATCCCTGACTTTGTGCCACAGAATGCCTGGCCAGTAAACAAGTCAGACCCGACAGCCTCTCTGTTTTTCAGCAAGATCTACTCCCCAGCGTTGTATTCTCAGTACAAACCTCTGCAGACAGTTGCTAATAAAGAGGCTGTTTTCTGATGCAGCATCAGCTGGATAACTGCACAAGAGCACAGCTGGAGTAGAGCAACAACAGGACCCTCCTCAAAGCACTGGCAGCCACTGCCCATCCCAAAAGCTTCCTGCCTGACTGCAAGAATTGAGATGTGTGCTTTTCTCTCTCCATCTTTCACCATACCCCAAAGACAACCATCCCTCAAGACAAGGCACTCAAACTCTACTCAGTTCTTCTGTGATTTAACTGCAGGTGATTTTCTGACAGGGAACATTTTTCCTCTATATTCCTCTGTCCCTTTTTAAATTAACTGCTCTCTTCTCAAAGCCTGACAGATAACTACACAGAGTCACAAGTGCCTGAGAGCTCTTAACAACTCGGGGCTGTTCTCCTCATCTCTTTATGCCAATACCTGGATTTGGGCTCTTCAGTGACCAGCCCCCAGGGCCACCCAGGCAGCCCCTTTTCCTCTCCCGTGGTTTGCAGTGTTCCCACCACATTCGTGAGGCACACCTTGCAAATGAGCAGAGCCTGAGATTTAACTCACCAACTGGTGACTTCCTTCTAAACAACCTTTTCCCCCCTCCTGTGTTAAGCAGAACAGCAGGACCATTGTAAGATGGTGCAATGCAAGCGCTGCACTGCCCTGCATGGTTCAATAAAAGACAAAGCCAAGGTCTTCAATTCACAATTAGCTTCGCTGGGACGTGGGTGAGGAAGTGCTGAAGGGAAGGAGTGGGAGTTGGGACATTCAGCTCCCAGCTTTGCCACCTATATTCTCTTTCACCCTGAAGATTATACAATTTCTCACCCTTGAAAACAGCAACAGTATTTCCCAGAAAGGCTGCAATAAAATAGTGATGTTTATCAAGCACTTTGAGACCCTGGAACGGATATAACCCTTCCGGGATCCACTCATGCTGGCACAGCAGAGCAGGATGCCAGGCCATACCATAACACAAAGCATTAATAGTGGTAATTAACAAATGGCCCAGAGAGATTAATGTTAATCAGTACTCTCCAGTTGTCCTCAGGCGTGAATGGATACTCCACAGAGTGTACAAAGAACCACCTCAACTCTGCAGCGTGGAGCACAGGAGAAACTTGCCCCACAGCTAATTCGCTCTCAAGCTGCTCCAAACCAGAGCGCAGGAAATCATCACAATTCTCACCAAGGTGCCCAGGGAGGTACCACCAGCCAAGCTCCTGCAGGCTCTACAGGACCAACACTCAGAAAATGCACCTGCTGGGATACCCAGCAACGAACAAATACAGCCCAGTGATCTGTGAAATCACAGGAACATCAAGGAAGTGATAGAAACATGTAACCTGGCAAAGCCATTGGGTCAGCAAACCCCTCCATTCTGTTTATAAAAATGCCCCGGGTTTGGGTTGTTTTAATCAAGACATGAAGAAACTCCACTGCATACACGTGGACCACTTGCTTGTCCCAGCAACATGCTGGGGCTTCCCCTCGGGAACTCAACGCAACTATTAATTACTTGTGTTGCCACAACACTTGCCATTCCCATGGCAAAGCTGGTCTCGCTGCACTGCCCTTTCTGCGATCCCGTTCCAGAAGTCACCCCTCCAAGCACAAGTGAGGCTGCAAATCAAATAACTTGCCCAGGTCTCACCATGGATCAGCAGCCCGAGCGATGCCCATGGCAAGCTCTGCACAGTGTCCAGGAAAGGACGATGCTTTGCTTGCACATGAACCACCTCGGTCTGCTCCCTGGCAGCCAGAGCGTGGGAGGGAAATGGAGCTGGATTCCCAGGACAGGAAAGGAGTCTTGTCACACAGCACGTGTTCAAAGCTGCCTCCCAGGAGCATCACGCAGACGTCATTTTCTGCAGCTCAGAGAGCAAACTGCACATATCAACTGACAGCACCAAGTTTTACCCATCCATTTTTAAAAGCAGCTTCAAAGACAAAACATCTGCTCTCAGGTGGAGCCAAGGCTCAATATGAAATGGCTTTTACACCGAGTTATCTTATATTAGTAACATATAATAACTGTCCCATTTTAAATCCATTTTCTTAACCTTTCTCCTGCAGCATCTGGAGGAAAGATGCATTAGCCTCAAACTCCCAGAGAAGAGCCCCTCTGGCTGCTCCAGAGAGTGTAAATCCAAAGAGTAAGAGAAAAGCATAGGGGGAGACAAGACAACCCGATATCCTTGATGCAAAATTCCTTCAGGTTTAGCAGCTTCTCAGAGCGACTGACTCACAAAAGTGAAGCTTCTTTAGATCTATCATACCTAATCTCAGAGCCAGAAAGGAAAGGCCTGGGGTCCCAGTGCCCAGCATCCTTGGGCAAAATCCTCTCGCTGAAAGAAGACTGGGAAAAGCAGAAGATTTAAAAGCTATGTATTTGTACCCTGAAGGTAGTGATCAGATAGTAACGCTGCCTTACAAGTAATTCATTCAGAGTTTGTGCTGCTGCTTCAATGTCTAGGGCCTTGCAGAGGGGTCTTTTTATAGCCTCCACTGAAATAAAGAAGAGCAGCTATCCACGAGATGCTTTAGCATGTGCCTGCTCCCCCTTTCCCAGGCTTCAGCAGGACAGGGACTGGTCAGGCACCTGCAGGATCAGGTGCCCCTGCACTCTTTTGGCCACCCACTCTGAAGGCTCTCAATCCATTGCCTCCGATTCAGTTCTAAAAAGAGCCTGTGTTTGCTCCACTCCTGGTAGGAGTAGAGGCTGCCACCAACAGCCCTCTCGTTTTATCCAGGGAGATGTTAAGTCAGTTAAGTACAGGGTTGTGCTGCAAATTGCTCATTTAATATTGCCCTTGAAACTGCACACTAATGATAAATTTTCACTTCCTTCCCTAAGTAGTTGCATAACATTGCTGGGCATTGTTTAGAGAGCTGCTGCTGTGCTCCAAGCCAGAGGCAGCTGGTGCCCCTTTCCCCTTCTCCTCCCCAAGCACTGCCAGAACTGTTACCTTTTGGGTTGTGGGTTTGGGTTTGTTTCTTTTTCTACACTCTATCTTCTTAACACATTAAACAACAGATAGATGTGACTCTGGATGCAAGTAATCTTCCAACAAGATTATTCCTACTTTTTTCAGCTTTCAGTGGGGAAAAAAAAAATAAATATTCCATTTATACCAGTTAAATCTAAGCCAGTTAGAAAGTTCAATCTGTCAAATAACATTTAATTAGAAGTATCTTCAGGGAGGGAGCAGCTCAGTCAATGGAAAGCTTTCCCACTGACAATATAAATAGCCCAGGCAGGCCCACAATTCAACAGCCCCACTTTGCGGCCGGGCTACGCAGCCTGCGTGCCCAGACGCAGGAAGAGTTTTTGTTTCATGGTTTTGGTTGGCATGTTTGGGTTTGGTTTTTTTTTTAATGGGGGAAGTGGCTTTAAATTCTGGAAACTGGGTTGGCTGATCAAAGTGATACACAGAGCAGGACTGGAAGTGGGGGGGAAGTAGGTATAGGTGAGCAGCAAATTTGGAGATAAAATTGCTCTTTAAGTAAAGCAGCATCAAGAGTTAAATAAGATGCATCCCTAAAGTTCAAGAAATTTGCTGCTGGTGGCTTCTTGCAGCAGAAGACCTGAGAGAGTTCAAACCCGTTCTTCAAAAGCAAGGCTGAATGCAAGTTTGAAGAACACCTAAGGTGCAAAAATACAAGACAGCAGAAAGGCAACCACACCAGCACAAAAACATCCAGTTGATATTCTCTGGTGGCTGAAGGCCTCATCTGTTGGCGAGGAGGCAAGACAGCAGAGATTAGAAAGCAGGGCTGGAGACCTCTTGATCTAACGAGAACATACACACACTACTTATTCAAATCCAGACAGGATTCGATGAGCTTAGTTTAAAAAAACAAAGCCATTCTATTAGCCCCAGTCCATAAAAAGATCCCTTCCTACCTGCACAGCGTACTGCAGATGTTCCTCTCCAAGCCTGCAGGCCTTCATCAGTGGGGAAAGAAGACGATTCTCCAGCTTTTTACCAACATATCCAATTTTAAGCTTTCCTGCTGCTGGCTGTGATTTTGCTCATCGTCAAGGCACACACCAAGGCAAGGCTTTCCCCTGTGGTTTATGTGATGTACCAGAAATAAATCCAATGTCTGGGGCACTCTCATCACTGAGTTGGAGGAGGGGAATGCCAGCTGAGCTATGCAGTCCACTCCCATCTCCTTCACCCAAGTATTTCTAGTCTCCCAACACCTCCCAAGTCTCTGCTGTCATCACTGGTCATGGTTCAGCTGCATTCATCTGAAGAGAGGAATGACCTCAAAGGAATTTTAAAATCGCTCTTCTATAACAAATCAATTTCTCAGCCTTCAAGAAGAGTTGTCATCCTTTGGTGCAATAGGCACTGCTCCCCTAACTTACTGTGAAAATAAAAGGCAGCAGACCCCTAATTAGTTACACCCACCAGGAAAACAGAAATTAGCCACACACAAGATTTTCATGTGGCATAAGCAAGACACAGCCACCAGCCAAAGCTCTGACATGACCTGGATCCATCAGGAGCCAGATTGCACCCACCACCCATCAAAGCAACTAAATTGCAACACCAGGTCACCGTGATCCAACCACGATCCTGTGGTAAGAGGTCCTTTTTACCATGACAAACCAGTGGGTTTGACCACTACACGGAGCATGGCTCACTCCTGCTTCACAGACATCATCTCAGCAGGGAAGGGTCAAGGGCTGCTGCACTTCCAGATCTAGCTCTCCATTCAGTTAAGCTCTGGGGTGACCAAACAGAATGTTAACGTTCATCTTACAGGGAACTGGCTTCCAGGAGCGTCCTCAGGGCACACGAGTCACAGAAGCTCATTTGATTTCAGTTGACACAGCAGCAAACACCGTATAACCCACAAACATGTGGCCAATGCCCAAAGTTCTCTTTCTAGTCCACTTGGCACAAACACCTTGCACAATGTGAAGTTTCTGGGGATAAAGAATCCAGAGGGACAGCTCTCATCCCAGGATCACGAGGCACAACAAGCAGAAGGTCTGGCATGACTCGAGTCAGTGAAGTGCAAGTCAGCGCAGCGAGAAAGCAGCGGAAAGTATCATCTCAACTCAATTTACCTGCGCACACATCAGTCAAATTAACACCCTGAAGACAACAATTGTTTGGATTGCAGCAGCACCTAGAGGTCAGAAGCAAGATGAAGATCACGTTGTGCTAGGCACCGTACAGGTACAAGGCACATCCCCTACCCATTTAACATCAGGGACCACAGGGAGAAGGGAAAGAGAGCTTCTCTCCCCACACCCCACAGGGTAAAACACGGAAGAGTCAAAAAGGATGCCCAAGGTCCTGGGGAAACCTGCAACAAAGCCAGACGCCGATTCCCAGTCCAGGGTCTGACCAGCAAGGGTCCCCCTCCCTGCTGCACTGGAGGCTAAATGTTCCGCCTGGCTCCGCGTTGGCCTGACCACATGACTCACAAATGCTGAAACTACAAGTTGTTCAAAATGTCCCAAAACAGATGTCAACAAACCCAGCACTGCATGCTAAGCTATCATATAATTTTTGCTCAAGCCATATATTATGCAGCACAGCTATTTTAGAAACATTTGTCCCGTTCTTCACATCTCTTTCCCTAATGGGGACCGACTGCAGAGGCCTACAGAAGAAAAATTGTACTCTTTTGGAAACCTCTACAACAGCAATCTCACATACAAGCAATTTCAAGTTTAACTGATGGAGTAAAGAGAGACCAAGAAGGGTCATTCCCAGCATTCTGGTGGTGCAGAGCACCATATTTTCACCTTGTTGTTAACCAGCCCCCACTTCCCAAACCTGCCCATCCAGGACAGACTCCCTTCAGTCACAGCACTCGCAACCCTGTCATTTTCAGCAGGAAAATCCTTACCTGGAGGCAAGAGCACAGCTGTGAAGGTTTGGAACATCAGAATAGGGAGGAGACAGGGAAATGTGCCAGGAAGTCAAAGACACAAAGAGCACGTAAAAGAGCCGTGAAAGCTCAAACAGGCCAAAAATCATGTAAATCATGTAGGTCCTCCTTACATAGCAAATGTTATCTGCACCAGCTCCAAGTACTTCTATAAGGCAGAGACCAACAGGTAGTTATTTCCCATCCATCCACCAACACCTGCCCTAAGGCACTGGCACCCAAGCCAGTCCTGCAGTCTCCTTGCTCAGGTGAGTTGTCCTCCCTGTCCTCAACCCTGCCACCACCCCAGCTACTCCCAGGGTCTGCAACAGCTGCTGCTGCAGAAGTCAGAGGCATCTTTAGCGGGTTCAGAGGAATCCCTTCGGCTGAGCCCCTTCCCAGTCTCGCAGAACAAGCTCATTGTGCTCTTCCTCTGCCATCCTCCTGTGAGCCATCCACTCTCCAGCCCTCAGGCTCAGAAGATATGAGGCAAGGCACAAAGCTCTGTGTCACTACACTGCTGCTCAAATGCAGCCCGAGTTAATACACAGAGCTGGTAATTGTCACCGTAAGGCTTATTCACTTGAGCATTCAGTAAAATTCCTAATGGCACCAAAACTAGCACTGCTGGGTGCTAATTTTCACCTCTGAGGCAGATACAAAATAGGCACCTTCTTTCTAAGAGGTGGTATTAAACTTTATCTTAAAAGAAAGCAACATGTCACTTTTTTCTTTTCCTTTTGAATGGACAAAAGCCAACAGTGCTTTTGGCATTATGTAAAGTCCAGACTTACAAAGTTTACAAGTACTAGTAGCTGGAAAATGATTGAAATATTTCATGGCATTGTGATCCCTGGGATATGTGCAAAATGAACAGGACCCATTCCAGGGGGAGGTGCGCCCCAGTGGTGGACTTTCTTCCCCAGTTTGCTTTGCAAACACCAGTTTATTCTGCCTTAAGCACCATGCTGAGTTACACTCCCTCTCGCTGCCTTCCACGTCAGAAGGCCAACAATTCTATCATCTCAGTTTTCCCATCAGAGCAAGGGAAAGTTGCCTTCTCTAGAAAAATCCGTGGTGCTCAGAGAGCGCTCTAATTGCCCAATGTGCATTCAGGTCAGGTACCCACTGTAGCGACATTAATGAGCGAGATGGAGACTGTTTATGACACAATCAAGGGAAGTTAGTAAACATTACAAAAGCCAACAGCTCTATTGAAAATGTAGCACTGGGAGAGAACACAGAGCTCGGGAAGGGAAAGGGAGGCCCAGGAGGGAGGAAAGAGATTGGCTTTTATCTGAATTTCCATGTCAGATCCACACATTTCTGGTCTGGTTGCAGCAGGATCTAACGTTCTTTTTGTATGGGATCAATAACGCCTCTGTGATGTCAGTGCAGTACCGTGATGGCTTCCCCAGCACATGCCCATGCCTCACTTCCAGACTCCAAAATCTCCAGAGTGGCTTTTTAAAAGCAAAGGGCCAGATCCAGTGGAGCTCTCCGGACACCAGTAGACCCGTCCCCAGTATGAGCTTGACACACACATGTTCAGGAACCACTGTCTAGGGCAATCATTTGGTGGGCTTGGTGCTTCCTATGTGCTCAAGGTCAGTCAGCCAGCACAAAAAGGCAAGTGAGAGACTGCAGCAGCAGAGAAGAGCAGGGTACCTGCAGCAAGCAGGTTTTCACAGCTGCCACAGCCCAGATTCTGCCCAGCTGGAGTCCTCAGAGGTTACACTTCTGAACTGTATGCATTTAAACTAGGACCAGATCAAAACCCCACGGAAGGTAAAGCATTAGCTCAAGCTCACTTAACACTTGCTGAAGTTTGTAGAACAATATCATAACAGCTCAACGTTTCCAACAAGCCCCACCAGAGATGCTACGCTCAACGTGAGGAGATGGCCACTATGGACACACCAGCCCTACCGAGACTCACGACTGCTCAGCTGCTCCCAAAGCCCTGCACTTCCAGCAAGTCTCCCTCGAGACTAACAGCAATGAATGGCATCAGAAAGATTAACAAGAGCGGACCTGGAGAGCCGCACAGCTCCTCTTTTCCAAAACTGCATGTGGTGTATTCCTGCTGTAGCAGAGATACTCCTGACTCTGGTCTCTAAACAGAAGAGTTTGGCCCAGTCAGCACACGGACTGTCTGCTGTGAGCATGGGGACAGAACAGATGCCTTTGTTTAGGATGGGCTGAATTTAGGGAAATAGCAAGGGACATAATAAAATGAGCAAACACTTTTGTTTCCTTGTGACGTGTTTCCTTCCACCCCATCCCTCTCCTTGGAGGGAATCTACCCGCCCCAGCAGCCCCAGATAAGGGGTCTGGCACTCCCTGCCTGCACAGGCACCTTCTGCAGTTTTTACCCCTGAGCTACTGCTCCCAGGCAAAAAAAACCAACCACACTGAGAAAGACTTTGATACCATTCCTTATGGCTTTACCACCCGAACAGTCACCTGAGGCATATGTAACGCCAGACGTGCCGACTGGATGGAGTTTAGAGTCATTTACTTCAAGCTGTAAGTTTCTACACTGTGATACAAGTGAAGTTAAGGAAGAAACTCTTAAGCTCTAACTCCAGTTAACTGTGCAGCAAAGACAGAGAAGCTCCACTGACATGGACTTCCAAGGCCTGCAGAGCACTGCAGGGAATTTCACCACCACATGCCCTGCCAGAGCCACCTGGACTAACTCAGGGAGAGTTGCTTCCCATTTTGCCTCAACTCTTTCCTCACTAAAGAGCTGGTAACAGCATTTGCTGTGCTGACAGGCACACGTTAGTGGTACACAGCCCCTCACTAAGATTCCCTTCACAGACGTGACCAAAGAATTCCCCCAAAAGTTTACAACAAAAAAGAAAGAAAGAAACGGATCCAGTCTGATTAAAAGCCAGCGTCTTTCTCTGCAGCTCGAGCTCCACCAGGGCAGGGAGACCCATGGTTTTAACTCCGCATTCTCTTTTCATTTTCCCAGGAGCTGCTGTACAACATAACAAACCCGAGAAACACCTGCTGTCCTAATGAACCAACACTCATTAAACAAGACAACCGAGGAGCTGCTGTGCTAATTACTGCAAAGCATGCAAACACAATGGATGAAAAGCTACTATAGTGCATATACTTCAAGCATTTTTTTTTCCGCCCCCCTCGTCCCAATACTGCATTACCTCCACTTCTGACTGCTAGAGGAGAAATAAAGCACAGTGAGGATGAGCAGCATAAACAACGCCACACACAACGCCATAAGGCCTCACACTGTTCCAGTTCTGACTTTTTTGATCTAAATGAAAAGAATGGGCAAGATACAGTATTTTCATGACCACAAGACAGACTAAAGCTATTTTTCTTTTCCAGCCTTGAGTAAATTTCTGTAGAGCCCAATTTCAAAGCTGAGACTTAAAAGTCTCTGCAGTGCAACCAAAAGCCTCCCATGCAAATACCCAGCACAGAGAAGGTTTCAGCATCAGCCTCCCTAACAGAGGGAGTGCCAAGTCTCTGGGGGCTAGTGCCAAGGAAAACCCATTTCCCTCTCAGCAACCTCAACACCCGCCATCCCCTCCCCAAGAGATGCCCCATGGAGGAAACACCACGTCCTTCCCCTCCGCCTTCTCTGACTCTACTCCAGCTGGGTCCCCGGGCGTGCAACAGCTTCTCACTTCCCATGGATAAGCGCTCCCTGCCCTGCCCTCCCTTCCCCTCCCCGGAACACCCGCG
>JAAGNO010009344.1:11159-38692 GCA_033439905.1 Ceryle rudis | reverse complement strand
GTGTTTTTTGTTTGTTTGGTTGGTTTGGTTTTTTTGGGTTTGTTTGTTTGTTTGGTTGGTTGGTTGGTTGGTTGTTTTTTTCCCTCTCTCTCTGTGGTGTTTTATTAAGGTGTCATTATCTCAGTCCCTGGGGTCTCACATTTTTTTCTTTCTTATAATTTTTCTTCCTGTCCCACAGGAGTGGGTGTGCAGGGGACAGGGAGGTGATGGGTGCCCAGCTGTGTGGTGCTTAACTGCCAGCAGGGGTTAAACCACAACACTGTCATAGTTGAAAAAACTTAATGTTAAAAAGCAAAACATTAGGCCAATGTCTATTCATAGCTCAAGTACTATTTGTTTTTATCAGGTTACAAGGTGATGCACTTTCTTAACTTCTTAAGTAGAAGGAGAACCAAGAAAGAAAACAAAGAAGTTAAAGCAGTGGAGATCTGTAGTTTTGGCTGTATAAAGCATTATATGTGGCTCAGCACTTCAAGACTTTTCAAGGTGTATTATATGTTTTGTGTACTGTCACAAAAAAAAAAAAAACCACAACCCTAAATGGTGAAAAATAAGCCTGCTTTACAGAATTCACAGAGCTAAACTCAGTCTACTCACACAATTTTGCTGAGGTTAGCAGATTACTGGATGTAGCCTAATTTACTGACAAGATACTAGAGCAGTTTTTCCTCAGTTGACTTCAAACTTGTTAATCTCTTCCAGTTCTGATATAGGAGAACAGCTGTTTAAGAAATGTTGGCATTTGAAGTAGCTCTTCTAAGATTCACCCTGAGTCAAACTTGTACTCAATCACAGTTCTGTTCCTGATTTCACTGTCATCAAACACTATTGGATAAACACAATTTTTGCAGGTGGTAGAAGTGTAAGCCTGAAAAATGATGATTCCTAAGGCATTTAAAACTTACTTCTCTGCTCCTCTCTTCCTTTATGAGGAAAGGAAGAGTAAGAATGCATCCCTATTCTCCGAAGGCTTGCTTGCACTGTGCATTTTAATAGGATACAGAAATCTCTGTTACCAACCAATACTGTATAGAGCACACAAGGGAGCTCTAATGTGGTGATAAAAGCTCAGATCTGAAAGTAATAGCTCTGTGCTGGAGTGATGTTGTATTTGCAGAAATATTTCAGGCCATTCGAAAATGCTGAGTGCACATAATCATGCTCATGCAATCAAACTATTTTTAATTTTGGAGCAGACTTAGTTAACATTTAATCCTATCTTCTGTGTGTTGTTCCATTCTGCTTTGTAGAAGCATACCCTCACACTGGCATCCCCAGGAATGTAAGATTTAATGCTTGAAAATGTCATACAATTCCTGTATGGCACCAGGATATTCCAGGAAAATGTGAGTTAAGAGCCTTCTTTGCCGCTGTAGTCATAAAGAATTTGTGTTTTAAAAAATGCTACATAGAAAAATAAAGTATAATATTATAGTGAAGACATTACATGGTATAGTAGAGCAAAAGTGTTAAAAAAAAAAAAAAGTTGCAGATTCCCTCTTAAATGTATTAAAAATTGTCAGTGACCAGTGTTCAAATTCCAAAGCATTTAAAAATCCTCTCAAATTTAAGTACTTTAAATGTAATACTTCAGATATAGAAGCTGAGAGTCTCAGAACTGCTGAACTCTCAGACCAGCAGACAGAACCTTGAGAACCTCAAAAAAAAAGAAAAAAGAAAAAAACACCTCATACTTAGTGAAAGTGCGGAAAGGTCATAGAAGAAAGAATATTTTATGTCAGTTATATATATTAGAAGTATGGATGAGGTGGCCAACAGGGAACATATACATTGTGGATTGGCAGCAAGGAGTGAAATAGTAATGGCTTACAGCAGCGATTCATTGCTAGACTAGAAGCACTACTTTTCTGGCACTGAAATGTTTGAGGTTTTTAAATGAACTTATTCAGAGCTACCTCAGACTTACTTTCATGATGTGCAAGAATCCATTTATTGTGATATAGACATATACTAATATTGTGATAAACATTAGATATTCACTACTGCTATTATACAATTTTTATCATGCTGAAAATTTGTATAAAAATGTGAGTTGGGTTTTTTTTCTGATTGATGTTATATATGTTTGTAATTTAAATTGCCTTTTTTTTTTTTTTTTAAGAAATGAATTCTTGGCATTGGTTTTGCTGTGCTTGCAACTTTTAAAGAAGAAAAATATTTTCTCCTGTCAGTTTTCAGGTATCAATGGTTGATTTTCTCATACTGAAATTTTATAATTCAGAGAGGGTTTTATGAAATGGTCAACATCTTAATATTTTTTTTTTTTTTAATGTTCATGTTTAATACAAACTCTTCACATATATTTGTGAAATGCCATAAGCAAGCTTTTTTTCAAAGAACATTTTCAGCCTATTTTAGAGACATATTTTCCATTCAAATTACAGAAAATTGCCTGGAATTTTAAAGACTACAGATCCACTGATCCTTCAAGCTCATGTCTTCTAGAGAAAAGTAAAAGAAAGGGTTAGAACTGGTGTGAGGTCTCTGGAAATGGTGTGAAGGTGGTGCAGGGTCATCTGCACATCATCAATGACAACATTCCTGGCTAATGACATTTTAAGTATACTTACTACTGCTATCTTTACTACTTTACTTTTGGCTCATTGTAGAAAAAAAAAATTAAATTCCTAAGAGTTGGAGTTCCCAAATAAAATGCAAAATGAACTGCTCAGTAATGGGCAACAAAGAAAATCGGTAGTACAGCAAATTAAATTTATCTAATTGTGAGATGGCTCATAATTTACCAACACATGAGTTTTGATATGTTTCCGTTAAGGCTTCTTGCTGTCTGCAATAGGTCTTATTCCTGCAAAAGGTCCTGAAATATCACGTGTAGGCCCAGCTGACTGTTTTATAGAACATTGTTTTGTGCTAGTAAAGCCCTAAATCACACTCTTATTTTATTATAGAAAGTAATAGACATACTGAAATTTAAAAATAACTGAGATAAACCATAACTTGAAAATGCAAAACAGATTTGTTTATTTTACTCTCACCTTTAATCAAAACCAGAATTATTCTTAACTCACAAATACAGTAAAACTAAGATTTTAGCTGAGCATTCAGTGGAACATCACCCAGTAAGCTTTGCTTATGTTGCAGACAGCTACCCTGAGGAGTGATTTGAATTTAAATGTGATTCCCTTATTAGTTTCTGCTAACTGCAAATATCCCAAGCTCTTAATTAAGTGGCTGAGTAATGTATGAATGCTCACTTCTGCTTGTCATGCAGAACAAAGTGATGTATTTAGATTCCATGCACTATATGAAATTTAATGACACAGGCAACAGTAATTTAGAAAACCTTTTTTTTTTTTTTTATTATCCTTGGTTTTGCTTAGCCAATCTCCTTATTTTTGTGTTTGACTGCTGCAATGTTATAAAAGTTTGCCAAACCACTGTTAGCTAATGAATTTTTAGATTAAAAGGTACTGTGTTACTAAATGCATGGTTACCAAATGCATAATACATTGCTTATATCTTTCCTCCTTATTTCTTAGAAATAATATACAGAAAAACAAAACAGACCTTCATGAAATGTTCTTACTTGGTTTGGCACAGAAATTTAGATTCAGAGAGTTTCTGAATGGACTAAATAGTGCACTGTAAGAGGTTTCACAAATAGGAAGAAGAGAATAAACAAATCAAGCTTTTCTTCTGGTGCTGAGGGTTTCTGAAAGCTCCAGTGACTTTCTGTAGTCCTCTTGATGTCTTTATAGATTTTATAGCTTATATTCAGTTATCAAACCACTCTGCTTCTGCTCTAGTATTCAGTGGTTTGCATGTATATTTTCCCTCAGGGATATGATGCTAATTTTTCACTATCTTGAAATTTTTCTGTTTGCCCTGGTACTTTCTCATGCTCACATAATCCTCTGCAGACTCATAATTTGAATGCATGTGTATGATTTTGTAAAAATTATAGTAGCACTTATGTACAGTTATTTGGATAGCCAGTTGAGCTGTCAAGATTTTCATGTTATTGTCATGTATACCTGAATTCATGTTCTACTGCTTTTATTAAAAGCTTTAGTTCAAGCTCTAGAACTTGGCTATCCCTTTAATTTGAGCTCTATGCATCTCTCATGTCTTGAAATTCTCATTTAAATTGCCTGAGTACTTTTCTCAACAAACCTTCAGATGTATTCTTGGCAAATTTGTGTTACTCAGTGATGTCAGATTTTAAACTGCCTGTATTTTCAATCAACCTCTAGTATCTAAATGTTTGCCAAAGAAATCTCATCTAAATAGTGCCACTCTCCATTAAGTGTAGAGACATATTTAAATAGTTGTAATTTCTTTTATTTTTAAGGACTAATAGTTGATATTATTATCTGTATTACAGCACATACTGTCCTGAGCCTACTGAGAACTGGTAGTATGTGTTAAATGTTATATTTAGATTTCTATCTGCCTTGGGCAATAATACTTACTCAGACAGTGGTCTCCAAGCTCCTCTTCTTACATCTTTAAAGCTTATATTCCTATTTTATAGAAGGGTCCTATATACAGAAAAATGGATTGAAAATATGATTTATCTCATTTGTATTTAGCCATTTTATAAATTAGGCATGCATTCTAAGCTAGTGATATGAGTACTCAGCCAAAGGAAAAATATAAGATGTTCCAAAATATGATTCATTTTAGCAAATCTGACGTGTATTTTAGGATGGCAGGAATTGCCCTCTGGAAGTGCCTACCTCTCCATGGGCCACAGAGAGAACTTGATTAATGAATTGAGACTGAATACTTTTTATATGAAACTACTTTGGCATCACCTGTTTATCATTGTTGCTACCAAGTACTTGAAGATGGAAATAGATGAAAATCATCTTACCTTTCTTGATGAATTGAGGTCAAACAGGAGATTTTTAACTAAGGTAAAAATTATATGTATAATCCTGTCACTGGCTTGCATCCTGTCAGAAAAAAAAATAGCTGTCTTAGATACTTTGTACTCTGATGTAGCTGTCCTTAATTCTTGTCCACATAAATAGCCTTTGGCCACATAGCTTTATAGAAGAACAATTTTCTTGCACCATACTTTCTAAAAATAGATTAAGAATGCCTAAATAAACCAGTCAAATGAGTGGAAGAACAGAGGATTCATTTTCTATGGTATACAAACATCCATAAAAGATGATTGAAAAATGTTAACTAAATAGTCTTAGCTGCATTTTTAAAATAGGTTCATCACAAGTAAAGTGCTTGAGGGTTTGGATTTTTCTTTTTTTGAGGGCTAGATTTTTTTTCATACTATTCAGCCTACTCTAAACTTTAACAGAATTTTGGACAGTGTTATAAATCATGATCAACTTCTTTCTAGAAAAGCAATGATTAAATATAAAATCCACATGTTTTCTTTGCATTGGTTTCCACCATAAATTGCTCACTAGTATAAAAAAGAAAAAAAAAAAAAAGAGATGCACAAGCATGAATACTACGTTGCTGTAAAATTCCATCTAGTCAGAATTTGTTACATAATTCATCCCAAAACTATTTACATAAAGAATCTTAGTTCTTGTGTATCTCATCTGTCATTATAAGCTATACCCATATTATAGAGCTTGTAGGATGATTTTGTGCGCATACTTATTCCCACAGTCTACTGTTTAATAATAGAACCAAAGAAGTGTTCCTACTCTCCTGTCTTTCCTCACTGCAAGGAATTAAGACAACCAATACAAATTACTTTTTAAGTTAAGACAATCTTAATTTAAAGGTTTGTATTCAGAAAACATGAATCATGGATTGCAGAGTTCCTACAGAACTTGTTTTCTTCAAACATTTATATTCTTTCTAGAGTCAAAAGTGCCATGCCACTGCTGGTCTGTAATTGACCATAAAATTTCTAACAGAGTTGGCTCAGCAAAAGTGACGCAATGAGCAAAGCTTCAGAGCCTCTCTGACAGTGCTCCTTGTAGACACATTTTTTTAAACTGATCTTTTTCATTCAATTTTTTTGACCATGGCTAACTTGTCTCATGACACCTTGAAGTATTAGACTCACAGCTAGGATGGATCAAAAGTGTTGAGAGGAACCTAGTTTCACTCAAAAGGAGCACAAAATTCTGGAACAATTTCTATAGATTTTTCCAGCTGCTTCTGACAGTCTTAAATTCCAAAGTACTGTCCATCTTAACCACAGACCCACTATACATAGGACATTTTGTTGCTCTTATATTTTCATCTGCAATGTCTAATTCTGGTAGTTATTGCTGCTTTAGTCGTGGTTTATTCTAATGTGGTAAAATGAGGAGTTGCATAAAGCTTGCCCTGTGAGCTATTTCAGGTATTAAGCCTGTATGTATTATGTTATTATTCCCCAGAGGAATTAATTTGCTCTGTTAGGAAGCATTGGCATGAGACAAAGGAGTATGTTAGTAAGACTGTCCCTTATTTGGTAGCTAATTTAGCATTGAACGCTAACTTGAGTCTGTGCATTGGACCTCCCTGTGCTTCTAGGTAAATCTTGTTAAATGGACTGCCTGGGAAGTGCTTATGGGAGAGAAAATTATTAAAGAGTAACAGTTGTTTATCTATGCAGTCAACTGTTACATACTGCATCTGATTTGAAGGGACATGATTCTAAAATTACATTGAGTTGTTACACTTTTGAATTCAGGTAGTCATCTGTATCATTGTATTCATCTCTCCCATCCTCTGTACTCTTGGCAATTTCATCTGCTTTCTTACATTTCTCCTGCAAAGCTAAAGGTCTTACTGGTTAACTGAAAGACGTAAATGTCATGTTAATCCTTTTTTCCATGATTCAGTTATGTGAGATTTTGTTTTGTGTAAAGAATGCCATTATTAATAATACAGGAATGGCATTAAAAATGGCACAGCTGCAGAGAGACAGAAAAAAATTCACTTTGCACCATTATGGTATCTGTTAGCAAATCTCTGCGATCTAAACCATGCCAAAATAAATTGATTTATACTTGACTGTCACAAGTCAAGTTAGATACAACAAATACTACTTAAAAACATCAATCTGTGGCTATCCGTTGAGAGCATGTAGCTCTGCTTATAACTGTTTATAGTCTTGACATAAAGAAACCTAATGGCTATTAATACATGTTCTATATAAATATAATAATTATGATCATATTTTGCTATATAATTTATAAATTTTGGTATGCTCGATCCTTATATCTCTATATAATTTCTCATAAAAACGCACAGACACACACATATATTGCTTAACTAGCAGCTCTGTCTAGGCTGAATTAAGTAGATGTGACTCCAGGTCATATGTTCTACTTGTAAATAGGGTTTGAAAATCCATCTAAGTAAATATGCAACTAGGAATATTGTTATCTAAGCTAGGATTGTTAACTATGTATGTCAACATATCCTACAGTCCCAACTGGAATTGCAATTTAAACATAGTGTTGGTACAGGCAAACTTGTTTAATAAAACATGTCAGAGGAAGGAATATCTTCAGCTCACTTCTACCTCAATTCTTATTTTGAAACACTGAAATATTTAATTTCAAATGTGTCCATTAATTTTTTGTTTTAATAGAAAATAACATTAAATGTACATGAAGAATTCTCAAGACACCTTCCAGTCCCCTCTTACCTGATTCTATGAAATGTATTGAAGTTAGACTTGAATTTATTTGCTTGGATTTTTCCCCATGAAATGGAAAGCCCAGAGGGGTACATTTCAGTAAGACATCCTGAATTTAATGACTGCCACTGTTATGTCGGATTGAATATTTGCTTCATAATTCCTTACTGGGCATGCATACTAATCAATATAATATATAGGCCAATATATGTTCATAAACGTTCTAAGATAGCATGTGATATAGCTGCTTATATGCTTAAAAACAGTCATTGAATGTTTGGTCTGGATAATAGCTGTAGTTTAACAAAATAATAAAGGAGCAAAGTGCTGAGTTCTGCTTCTTAAAGCATTTGCTTTTCTTTAACTGCACTTTGTAGGGCAGAGAAACCATGAGCTGAAGCTTTCTTCACGTAAAAAGCAAAACAAAACCCCAATACAACATTAATCCTTAATTTGTTTTCTTGTAAGACAGTGATCAGTCACAATGCTACTTTGTATCCCGCTTTGAGTCTTGGGATCTCCTAGTTGAGATATTAAAATAGAAAAAGGAACTCTTCTTCTGAGGAGTTCTTTTGTAGACCTCTGAGATATGTTGGAAGCATTTATGTTGCATATTTTTATGTATTTTCTATATGTTATGTGCAGATGTGGCAATTTGGTATAATTGACACATTAACCCAAGGCAAATTGAACACAAAACCATAGGTTATTTTCCAGTATTTGAGACTTTGGAAACAAAGTTGTTTTGTGCCATTAAGTTTGTTTCCCACTGCTAAACTTAGTAGGGACAGAATACATTGCAGAAACAAATGGAGGATGATCCTGAAAAACTATTCTAAAGGAAAAGCTTTAAAACACATGTGTATGTATTTACACATACAGAAAAAGTAGTCTTCTTTACCAGTATGATCCAGGACAGTTGTAAAGTCATGGTTAAAATTCTGCAGTGTAGCATCACTTGCTGCAAGAACTGGAAAAAAAAAAAAGTGTTTACTTCATTTAATCTCTCCTGTCCTTCATTTCCTGCTGGTTCTTTGTGCTGAAAACTTAATGCTTTGATTCTTTTTACTTCAAAGTAAGAATTATTCACAATCAATAATGTCATTGCAAATGGAAACCCAGTGATATAGGAACAGCAAATACTCTGCTTTTATTATATTTTAGATGAATATGTAAGTATCTAATTCATTTTGCCAGTAAATAAAACAGGTAAGCTAAAGTCAGATATGAAATTGGTTTAGCTTCTGCAGTTATGTGCATAAAGCTATAGAAACACTTATGTAGATGTGTCACTTTATTCACATTAGGAAACCAATATTACCTCGACTAAAGTGGCACATGCCTGTTTATGGGATCAAAATAAGCATGTAGTTTTACTATCATTCTACTGAAAATGTTTAGAATAATATACTTAGTACTCTTTTTACAGTCCAGGAACACATATTTTGTATTGCCATCATCAAAGAACTGGTGCATATACAGACACTTGCACACGTACACACACACACACCCTGACCCCCCATTCTATGGAAAGGATTCTCACAGGGCTGAGATAAAATAAAACTTATTTGATTTCATGGAGAATTCATAAAACCTTCAAGATTAATCCTGCTGAAATGTCCAACACTGTCTTTAGTATGGTGGGCTACAATTTATTTTAGCCTTTGTCTGGTAAATAAATAAAAATCATGAACATTTAAAATTATTCTATTAATGTACTGTTATTTTATTAATAGTAATATATTGCATACAATTAATATATTAAAAAGTTACACTTCAGTAATTAGCTCATTGGCACAAAATTTCTTACATGAGAGGCTTGAGACCAATATATGTCTTAGATCTTCCATTTGTAAATTGCAAGCATATCTGTGCTATGCTATTTTAAACTCTGTAGTGAAGAGGAAAAAAAAAAAATATTGTGAAAGGATGCTTTTAGCTATATTTCCTGGTTTTGACTGGGAATATTCCCTTCCCAGTAGCTGGTACAGTGCTGTGTTTTGGATTTAGAAGAATAATGTTGATAACATACTGATGTTTTCATTGTTGCTAAGTAGTGCTTATCTTAAGTTAAGGATTTTTCAGTTTCCCATGCTCTGTCAGTGAGCAGGTGCACAAGAAGCTAGGAGGGGACACAGCCAGTACAGCTGACCCAAACTATCCAAAGGGATATTCCATATGATAGAACATTATGCCCAGTACATAAATGGGGGAGTTGATCAGAGAGGGTAAATCATTGCTCAGGCATTGATCAGTGGGTGGTGAGCAATTGCATTGTTCATCACTTGTCTTGGGGTTTATTTCTTTTTCTTGTTACTATATTCATTTTTTTTTGTTATTATTCTCTCTCCACTGGGAGGGGGGAGGAATGAGTGAGCAGCTGTATGTTGTTTAGTTGCTGACTGAGGTTAAACCACAACACTATACTATACACGATTTGAGTCATTCAGTAAAGATCCTGGTGAATATAGGTAAACATACATCAAATATTTTTTCTTAAAAAGCATGTGGATTTTGTGACCTCTGTTAAGTATTATACTCCTAAATCAACTATCCATTATGTTTAAAACCGCCTTTCATTAAATGTGTTAGTGCAACAAGACGACACTCCAAATCCTTCTAGCTGATGTTGGAGATAAATACATTTTCCTCTTATTTGAGAGGTATAATCATAAACCACCATATATGGTTACTCACAGGAAATTACCTTCCTTTCTTGATTTTGTAGTGGACAAAACCAATTTACTTCGAAATAATACAGAGACTTTGACCTCAGCTGAGATCAAGTTTAATGAAGAGTTTTGTTTGTGTCTTAAATGTCTACATAGACTTGTGTCTCTCATTTGGACTACTGCCTTTTGAGAACACAATTCCACTATGTATGTTGCTATCAATAAGGACAGGAATTTGTTAGAACATTTCATATATATATATAAGAAAAAACTATGAGAACATAGTATGTATATATATATATTTGATATATACTATATGGAACAACGCTAAACTTCTTTTAACTATGTGGTTGTGTTCAGATATTATTCCCAAATCAAGTTAGCTGGTTAAATTAAAATTACCAGTTCATTTATATCATTTCATTCATATTAAGCTTAGATGTGGGTTTTTTTTAACAGTTTTTAAGGTAGAGAAATCTAACTACTTTTAGAACTATTTCTTCAATTTATACTACTAGAGACATGACACTATGATATACACGCAGCTTCCTTTTAATAGAGAATTATTAGAAAATAATAAATTTGAGTGATCTCTGAATATATATTACTATCTATACTTTTGAAAAAAGAAGTAATAAGAAACTTCAGTGAAGAATGTAATGCTAATAAGTCCTCCACAATGGAGGTTAGACTCGTACACTACCCAAAATAATCATTATTATTGTAAGAATGTTAAGAGCAAAATATATTATTTTTGAATGATATACACTGAAGTTGTTGGTCATGAGAAACATGCAAAATCAACTTGAAATAGGAGTGTGGAGACATAAAATTAAAATTACAAAATAGGTTATCTCAGAGTCACCTCAAGTAGCTTGGCTATTGCACTTTATATGATAATTTATGTAGTTATAGTTTATATATATGCATGTATATGCTATATTTATGTACACAGATAGTTTTTTGTATGTATACATGTTTAGATACATGTATGTAAAGTCTTTACTTGTCCACTTGGATGTAAAATCTGAGTATCCTCTCAGAATGAACATAATTGATATTAGGAAAGACAAGCTTCTCATGAATCTTCTAATTTCAGATTATTAGAAAAAATTATAAATTCAAAGCCTTTAGGAAGGTTGTTTGGTGCGCTTCCTTCCTTGCTGTCTGAAGTTCTATCTCTCTATTACTGATGCAAGAAAGTAACATCTGGGGAGTCTACTTAAACTAGACATGTGACTTAAAGTTGACAAGAATATGTATTTTGAATTCAGACTTCTATTTAGGATGTCATGAAGACACCGTAACGTTGTAGCTGTCAACACAACCTGGGTCAGAAATTATGCTTGAATTGGTACTTGGTATAGGGATATCAAAGAGGTACAGCCTAGAAAAATACTGGAGTGTCATGCATTGGAATTATGTAGAAGGCAAACAATTCCTCCCCACCAAAAAAAAGTTGATGAAGTGTGCCAAATATGAGAAGCTTGAATAAAACATAGGTGAAGTGGAACATCTAACTCATATAATAAGTACATATTGGCTGAATATTTCCAGATTAGAATCACCCCTAAAAGTAGCAATATAGTATCTCACTTTATGGGAGGAAGTATTTTTTCAGTGAATGCTGAGTTAGGCAAGAAATACTTCTTCTAGTCCTAACTCAAGTTTACTACAGAGACTGTTGGGGGAATAACAATATAACCCTTTTTTATAGGTATTTATTAGGTATCAAGAATTAATGGAGTTAGAAGATCCACTGATAGAAAAAAACAATGAAATTAAGCAACAGAAAAAACAGTGGAATTAAGCAATCAAAAACCATGGCATAATAAGGTTTATTTATGTTTGTAAGTAATTTGGAAAAGACGTGATTAAATGGTTTACAAAATATTAGAACACTTCCATAAAAGTGATGTAGTGAAACACTTGGGATGTAATTGCAGGAATTTTATGGCTAATACACAGCAGATGAGGGAGATGAGTTTCATTGAAGAATCTAGGTATTAGAGGACTAATTAATCACCTTGATTACTGTGTTCTTCATATAAAATAACAATATTTCATGTAGCTGTGGTGAGAACCTGTTTTGCTTATTTGCACTGGAAAATTTCCTTTTATTAATATTATTACACATATAAGTGTGTTTCTCTGTTAGGGTTCCAGAACAGTCTTAACTGTTGAAGTTGCTCTATACATCATAATAGATTCCCACATATCTAAATCTAGCACCCTAACTGGAGAAGAGTTTGAACTGGAGCTTCCCCTTCCACAATACCTTCATGACAGCCTTAATGGCAGGCTCTTGCACTCTCCTCCCCAGCCCGCATTAGGCTCCTTAGAAAGTAGAGGATGCATAAAACCGGTGTACCAGGTTGTCCTGCAGTCTGGGGATTATAATTCTTAGCTAAGAGGTAGGATGAAACATGATTGAATTCTTTCAAGGAAGTGGTGAATCTCCCTCAGCTGTCATTCCTAAAAAATGCCTAATTCAGTGCTGTAATTTCCACTGGTAGAAAGAAGCCTCAAGCCAAAAACTGTAATACAAAACACTGCAGTAGAGAAGTACTTTTATGAATTTATTCCTGAGTGCAATCATTTGGAAAATGTTATTTGTTCCCACTGGTGTCAAAGTTAAAAAAAAAAAGTTTACTATTTTTTATATTAACTTGTTTGCAAGATTTATTTTTTTTAGGAAGCTATTCATAAGATATGAACTGCTAGAATGATTTTCCCAGGAATGTATTAACTCCTAAGCACATGGAACTATCTCTGCAAATGTTTTGGAGTATATGATACAGCACTTATTCTCAGGAGACTTCTGAAGCAGAGTAGGAAGCTATTTTCTTATTTTGTCTTGTATTGTCTTGAGGAAAATTATGAAACAAACTACAGAAAAGAATAAACAACAAACCCCCTACTGTTACCATTAGATGTCTAAGTACATAAGATGTTCCATATATGTTTTATAAACAAAAATCATTATACATTAATGAAATAGTTATTAGCTAAGTATATTATCCTGGATTTTCTGACTAATGAATATTTTACTAAATAATATGACTAATATTTACTAAATAATATGACTATTAGGGGGATTATAATCCAGTGTGAAAGGAAAGTTTCAGTAGAAGATTAAAATTGAAGCATTAAGTATCCATTTGTGTGAACATATTGGACACAACATGGGTTTTGGTAATATGTTCCCTAGCTTCTATTTTGACATATTATGTTTATTTTATTTTAGGTTTCTTAATGTTATTTTTATGTTATATTATGTTTGTTTGGTTGTTTGGTTGTTTTGGTTTTTTTTTTTTCTATGTAAAATTAATAGATCTAGCACTTGATAAACTTCTCGAATTGATATGCAGAATTTGGCACAAGGCATTGGCTCCTCCTGGGTCAAGTCACAAGGGTTCTCTCTGATTGATACTGAAAGGGTAAAATATATGGAAAGGTATGAAATTCCGTGGATAGGTTAAGCTCTGCTACAATCAGTCAGATTGAATGTTCAAATTGGACATTCTTGGCTAGAATGTTTCTGGATCAAGCTAATAGTGTTTCTGGAGAAATGAAAAATACCAAATAAAAATAAGGTTAGCCAATACTTTCCATCTTGAAAGCTGTAAGAAAGAATACTGTTATTACTATTTTTAAATAATAATAATAATTACTATAGATATTTGCATTTGTTTCTGTTCATTCATTTTCCAGCAGGTGTCTCTATACTGCAGCTTTAGTGAAAAAGAATGAGGAAGCAGCCTAATTGCATAAAAATGTTGTAAAAAAGCTCTGATTAAATATAGGCAGATTAAACCTTACTATGACATCACACAAGACCATTATTAATTATTGATTCCAACAAAAAGAGAAAAATGTTTAAAATGGTGCACTGGAAAAGCAATGGTACAAAAACTAAAGCCATAGTTTTTTTGTAAATTCTGGGAAGAACAGTAACCTCTCCTATTTCCACATATATAAATATATAACCTGTCTAACAACTGCTGAAACTTATCTTCAACAGAAGCGAGAGCTAAAATATTGAAGTCTCATAAAGAAAATGTTGCAACCTTTACTGGGAACATAAATGTGGAGGTTAATGAAGACTGCAGGGGTTTGGAAGAGTTGAGGGAAGAAAAGCACAAGTAATAAAAGAGAATTATGGTTATGAATAAGAATTTCAGTTTGTCTTGGCTTGGGGCAGACCAAAGTAACTGTGTCATTTGCAACCAGATGCAAAAAAAAAAATAATTAACATTTTATCACTTAATTGGCAACATGTAATCTTTTTAGCCAAGTAAAATTTATGCTTTTATGGATCCCAGTTGTATTTCTGCACTGATCTAAGTGGAAAGAAAAATCCTGACTTACCATATAAAAGGACTAGAAATCTGTTTAGCATTTGCTTTTAATTGCAGATTTTATGGACCAGAACATTCTGAGATGAATAACTGATGATGTTGAGAAACATCGGAAATTCCGTGTATGATTCACAATCTAGAATTGAACCTCTGCAAAGTTTTTTTAAAAAGTTTTACTGTTCACAGAAACAGTGTTTCAAGGCAAGAAAAAGCTGATACTCCTTAGTTTGTCCATTAATCAATAGTTCACTGAGTATTTGATGAGCTAAATGAGCCTTAAAGAGGAACAACATGACAAGTTTTATTGATTGTCTCATAAAAATGGTAAAGAAGTGACAGATGACAGGCCAAGTTAGACCTTTACAGCAAGCAGTTACAGTATTCACAGTACATTAATTACAACAAATTCTATTTTTGTCATAGGAACAGGAAGTGGTATAATAGCACTTGTCATTTGCATCAAATTTCTCACACACAGAGAAAACAAACAAACAAACAAACAAACAAAAAAAACCCAACCAAACAGAAACTGATTGTAATTTAAAAAAATTAATGGGTTTAAATAGGATTATATCATGACAGCTGAAATCAGACTGATCTAGAATCCTGCTTAAACAATGTTCTTTCTTGTACAACTTCATGTACAAGGCATTGCATGGTATTTACGTTCCCAGCCTCTGTTTTTTACTTATGGACTCTTGGATCTTCAATATTATTTGAAAGGATTCTCTCAAATCCCAATGCGTACTCAAATGTGACATTATTCAACTCACTGGCCATAAATCATTGTGCTGTTATTAGGACTTTGCTGCCACATTACTTCTTAAACTTTAAATATAAGAGTAGAGAGTGGAACATGGGAAGTTAATGAGTCAGAGAAAACCTTTACCTCATTATGCTGTCAAAATCCAAAAGTTTAGAAGTCAGGTTGGGGAATAACATTCTGCAATAAGGTAGCTGTCACTGAGAAGAAAATTAAAAGATTCAGACTAAATCAGTCACACAGACTTCGGATACTTGTCTCTAAATTTTTTTTGCATTATTTCTTTTAAGAAATTTTACTCTGCCTTCAAAGTATCTACTAAATTACACCTCTCCTTGACACTTCATTCCTCTTTTGCATTTTTTGTACAGGGTTCTGTCTCACTAAGGAATACTGCCTTGTTCACTGTTCCAAGTTTACAGAACATGAAGAATGTACATTAAAAATAGTTAGACATGAAGAGAAGAGTTTATAGATGTTTAGTTTGTTGATTCTGCAGTGAGAATTCCCTACTTCCCTCAAGTCTCCTAAAGGCAAGCAAACCAAAAGTGAGATTATTTTCACCCGAATTAGGGAAAAACACTCAATGCCTCTTCCTCCTCCAAAAGAAGCTGATTCTTTGGTGTAAGAAAAAAATTACTTAATTCTTACGAGGAGAAGGAAGAAAAAATTTTTTTCAGTTCCTTCTCTGTATAGCACTTCTTGCAGGACTGAACAGTGGCAGCAGGAGGAAGGCAAAGGCAATCTGTCCTTTCAGATAACAGTGGCCTAGAGTGGGTAATGATGAAGCTGGATAACTATGACTTATGAGCAAAGGTGGGATATATTAGAAGGGTCCTGATATGAGGTGTTGCTGTAGGGCTTTTTTTTAAGTATTGTTAGGTATGCTGCACTTTAAATAAATATTTATTTGCTAGTTGCTTAGCTGGACAGGAGGTTTAAGTGGTTTAGAGTTCATGTGTGATTAAAATTTCAGTCTTTCACATAATTATCTATTCTGGCCGTATTATATTGCTCTTGGTCAACTTCCTTCTAAAAAACTATTTGCAGTCTCAGGGATGGTAGTATGAGTTTGAATTGCCTTATTTAATGACATAAATGGTTTTGGTTTTGGTTTTTGTTCGTTTGTTTTACTTCAAGGACACCTGTAATAGCTAGTGTTCATTTGATAAAACTGGTTAGTACTAATCAGTGCAACAGGGCTATTCAAGATAAGTCAAAGAACAGTTGGGGAAACCAATGTTCTGAACTCAGTTTCACAGTAGATTTTATTAAACTGAGCATATAATTGACAAAAGGTGACTTATTTTGTTGAGATATTGTCTGAATGTTTTAGTTTTGCTGTGTAATGAATAAAAAGTGTAGTGTTTCTATCTTCAGTTGCAGTAATATCATCACAAGCCAGCACTTAGGAGTACGCATGCCAAGTTCATGTTTAAGTTAAATACGTGCTGAAGTGCTTCTCTGAATCAGTCATAATTGCAACACATTATTTAGATCATAATGTGATTTCATAAAGGAAAGCAAATCCCAGAAGGAATGACATTTGAAAAGGCAACGTTTCTTTTTTAGAATCTTATCTCCGTGATGGCATTTATTTCTGCTATTTTTTTATATTCTATCACAAGTAAGCATATAGAAGACTACACAACGTAAATGATACTAGGTTTTAAATTCTATTAAAATGGCAGTGGTTTAGCTGTCATTGCTACATATCCTTCATTAAATGTTCCATGCCACTGCTAAGTCAAGACATCACAGTCTTTGGAAGTGTGACTGGGAAGTTAGCCAGTGAGCAGTTAAAATGAACACTTTCCAGCACTACTGTCCTGAGTCTAGCCAAGTTTTCAAATACATCATCTGTAAGAGTACACAAAGCCAAACAGGGGTACTGAGTATGATGACTCTGTAGATAGATTAGAGAGGGGATGTGTGATGGAATAAGTGTCTGGCAGTGCTGGCAGGGGATCCTCCCTCTGGGTAGCTTTTTCAGGGGTGTTCATTCTCTTTTGCCAGAATGCCTGGTAACTGTGTTTGTGAGGGATGTTGTTTCTGTTAGTGGTGGTTGTTTGGTTGTTTTTAATAAAATAAAGACAGGAACTCTGAAAGCAGTGTTGGATGTAGAACTGGAAGTCATTTAACCTGGGATGGAGTTTGCACTTGATATGATAGTTCCCATGGTGTATATTATATTTTGATATACTTTGTGGTATATGGGTATATAATACATGACTATCAGTGGACTATTTTTACACTACTTGTGTATTTTGTAGCTGAACCACCTCACAGGACCATAGAATCACAGAATGGTAGGGGTTGAAAAGGACCTCTGGAGATAACCTAGTCAACCCCCCCCCCACCCCTAAAGCAGGTTTACCTACAGAAGGTTGCACAGGACCACATCCAAGTGGGTTTTGACTATTTCTAGAGAAAAAGACTCCATAATCTCTCTGGTCAGCCCATTCCAGTGCTCTGTCACCCTCAAAGTAAAGAAGATATTCCTCATGTTGTAGGAAACTTCTTGTGTCCCAGTTTGTGCCCACTGCCCCTTGTCCTGTTGCTGGGCACCACTGAAAAGAGTCTGGCTCCATCTTCTTGACACTAGCCTTTCAGATATTTATAAGCATTGATAAGATCCCCTCTCAGTCTTCTCCAGAGTAAACAGCCCCAGGTCTCTCAGCCTTTCCTTGTAAGAGAGATGCTCCAGGCCCCTAATCAATCATCTTTGTAGCTCTCTGTTGGACTCTCTCCAGTAGTTCCCTAGCTCTCTTGAACTGTGGAGCCCAAAACTGGACACAGTACTGCAGATGTGGCCTTACAAGGGCAGAGTAGTGAGCAGAGTAGAGGGTGAGAAGAGCCTCCCTTGACCTGCTGGTCACACTTTTCCTAATGCACCCCAGAACACCATTGTCCTTCTTGGCCATAAGGGCATATTGTTGGATCATGTTATCCACCAGGACTCCCAGGTGCTTCACAGAGCTGCTTTCCAGCAGGTCAACTCCTAACCTGTACTGGTGCATGGGGATATTCCTTCCTTGGTGAAGAACCCTATATTTGCCCTTGTTGAACTTCATTAAGTTCCTGTCCACCCAAGTCTCCAGCCTGTCCAGGACTCATGAATGGCAGCACAGCCATCTGGTCAGTCAATCCTCCTAGTTTTGTATTATGAGCAAACCTGCTGACGGTACACCCTGTCCCTTCATCCAGGTCATTCATGAATATGTTAAACAAGACTGAGCCCAGTACTGACCCCTGAGGAACACTGCTAGCTACAGGCCTCCAACTAAACTGTGCTGCCAATCACAACACTGATGTCTGACATTCAGCCAGTTCTCAATTTACTCCACTGTCTACTCATCTAACCCACACTTCCTAAGCTTTCCTATGAGGATGTTACAGGAGACAGTGTCAAAACCTTTGGTGAAGTCGAGGTATCCACTGCTCTCCCCTCATCTACTCAGCCAGTCATGCCATTATAGAAGGCTATCACATTGGTCAAGCATGATTTCCCTTTGGTGAATCCATGTTGACCAATCCGGATAACTTTCTTTTCCACCACATGCTTAGAGATCCATCCAGAATGAGCTGTTCCATCACCTTTGGATGTAAGGCTGGAAAGCTGTTTAATGGAAGCTGTTAAATGAAAAATTATTGCACTTTGCTTTGTTTTGGTTTGGTTTGGTTTGGTTTTGGTTTTGTTTTTTAATATATTTTGATTGTTTATGGGAAGTGAGCACAAGGCTTGGCCACTGGATGTAACAGCAGCAGATTGGAGAAGAGAAGGCTGAATGTGAGTTTATAAGAAGAGGGTCAGACTAGAGGAGAGTTTATCTTAAGTGCCACATCTTTGAAAAACAACACTTTGAAGTGTTTTCTCTAAACCTTTCAAAAGGATAGAGACAGAAAAAAATAAGTAAGAGCTAACTAGAGGATAAGTACTGGGAGGATAAGCCAGCTGGAAGATAAAACTCTCTTTGTAGCAACTGTATGTGAACCCTTTAAAATCTAGCCGATTAGATAGGAGGTACAATTCAAGTGTTAAACGTCGAGCATATACCACTGTCCAAACACCTCACCTGTGTTCTGGGTAATGTGAAATGATGGCTGCTCTGTGCTCTATACATACAGAATTATTAAGAAAATATTTGAGAGCAGTTATTAATAAAAAGCCAAATGCTTTTTAAGTTGTGTGAATAGGGATCAGTTTATCAACTACTGAAATGGAATCATTACAGGGAAACCCAGTAACTTTTCTGTAATACACAGCTAGAGAGAGAAATGGTATAGCCAATTGGAACTGCCGTGGACTTTAGTCAAAGGGAGTGCAATTCCTTATGGGATTGGGACAAACAACCATGAAAAAACTAAAGGCCTACTCAACATTAAACCTAATAGCCATCATCAGGATTTTTTTTTAAAGCAAAATTGTTAGAAGCAAAGAATAATAGCATAAACCAAGAATCAACAGGGAATTTTCTTATCCATATTGACTCATTTCATGTGAACTTTGGAATATGCCGTCTCCTTTCTTCTCTTCAAGTTTATTGATATATTCTGTGCCACCTGTAAATGGATTCAACATATTTAGCAAATTTATCCTAATTTTTCTCTGAAAAAAATGTTTGGGTTTTTTTTTCAGAAATCTGAGTTATGATTTCTGGCTAAGCTGTAACACACATAAACTTCTTCAGCTGCTGCCTGTGTTTCAATCCTGATTCATCTTCTAGGAAGTACAGATTGCTTGGGCAGTAAAAACTAATTTACTTGAAACTATCTTAAAGATCTGATTTATAAGATGAGCCTGATGTTTGTAAGAAGTGATATATCAAGTTTATGTGTAGATGAAGAATGAAAACTTTCTTTCAAGACGGTATTTTTCTGTTTGTGTGTTTCAAATACTGCTGTGACAGCTTTGTGGAGGTAGAAGAGCTTGAGCAAACTGTGAAAGATAATCTGATGTATTTACTGTGAACAGGTTGCAACAATGCCAACAATCAGGAAAGGATAAGAGGAAAGCTCAGTATGGGGTTTGGTGAGGATAATAAGTTTTTTGATCTTTGAAAAAAATAGAACAGATTATCAAAGAAAAAGGAGTTGAAGCTTATGGTATAGAAAAAAGTTTAAAGTAAAATATGTGCTTGTCAATTTTCTGTGCCTAAAATGGAACAAACTGTGTTGCCAGAGTCATTTTATTCTTTTCTCACTTGTACTGTCTCCATTTTGCAAACAACACGGTGAACAGTTTATCCCTGCAATCTGATAGACTAATTTACAGTGTTTTGCTAGTTACTGAGATAAGTTTCTTGGACTACAGTTATTGCAGAATGACATTAAAAAAGCTGTAGTTTACTGTAGATTCACTAGATTCAATTGAATTTGAAAATGTTCTTCACAGCAACCCTTGATGGGAATATTTGTATATATTCCATTTTATTATTATTCCTTTCATTAAAGCTGTTCTATCTTTATTAAGTCTATCTCCCTTATTCCATTTCTCTTCCCCTTTGGGAAGGGAGGGGGTTTATCAGAGAACATCTGTTATAGGTGTAGCAGACTGCCCAGACCTTAAACCTTGACATAGGGACATGCAGGTGACATCTTCTGACTTGATTAGGAGTGATAGATGTTTGTGATTTCAGTGCATCACAGTTCTTGGTTTAGTACCACTATGATATTGTTAGTGATAGAAAGACAAGTCCCAGTAATAACCAAAACCAAGACATTGATCACATTATGTAATTGGTTGCATGTTTAATTATTAATTTTGAGGTAGTGGGTCAAGTTTTTTCACGAGCTTCAACAAGCTTGTGAAAACCAGTATCCAAAGGTAATGGTCCAATACCATTGATGTCACAGAGTCTTTTAAAAGCTATGAAAAGGCTTTATGAGGATCAGAATGTGAATATTTCAAAGACAAAGTATTTTCCCAAGAAATTATGATGATTTTTGGAACAACTTATCTTTCTGCTGATTGACTTAATTTTCTCTTACTTTTTGGTGACATTTAGTTTATTTTCTTTTTAATTTATCTCTTTAACCTTAGTGAGAAAATATCACATAGATATTTCAATCCATTGTTTTCAGAATGAGGAACATTTTTTAAGTATGTGATTGTTGTAAAAGAGATCCACAATCTGGGGGCTGATGTAGGCAATAATTTTTAGATCTGTCCTTTACTTAACCATTGATATAAGTTATATTATAAAATAAGGTTTTTGCATAACAGGACAATGTGAAAAATTCTCCCCATAGTAAGTAAATAAATATGTAAATCCTAGTGTATCTGTAGTTGCGTTAAACTATATTATTTACACAGTTACTAACATATTTTAGTCTGTAGTCTCAAATAATGGGGTTTTTTCACTTTTGTTCACTGTTTCTTGTACTCATGTCTCCAAACCATTTGGTTTTTACTTGACACTGTCACAAGGGAGTTAAAGTGTGTGCCCAGATACACTGAGGTTTTTTTGAGTTGTGCAAAAGCCAGCTGCTGGAAGTTATATCTGAGATTCAGATTTTGTTGGGAACATCATTCCTTCAGTGGAAAAAAAAAATAAAATCTGGATTTTATATATTCATCTAACCTAACTTTTGATATCTTCACTAAAGATGTATAAGGTTGTCTTGGGTATTGCTCTTTGGACAAGAGTAATGGAGCAGTCAGAGATCCCATGGGAACTGTCATAGCCCTCTATATTTTCCCTATGGATGTGTTAAGCCAGGCAGAAAAGGTGTATCAGCTTTTTTTTTTGTTTCTACAAAACACTTTTAATCTCTTAGTTATGTTTCAATATATTTGAGTTGAAATGTGTCAGTGTTGGCAAGAATCTATCCTCTGAACCTTTGAATCTATCCACTGTTAAGCTAAGTGAATACAGTCTGTAGTTTTCCTTACTACATGATGTTACTGCATTTACAAGGTTTCCGTGAATCATTAAAGTTCTATTGAAATTTGTGAGCTGTTCTGCCAGGTTAAAAACTTTTTATCTCTTTTAGTATTTAAAGGCTTTGTCATACTTTTGAGCCCTCAGTTTTGCAATTTTTTTTTTCAGGTGTTTGTCTCAGTTTTGTCCATAATATCAACAATATTTGGATTTCTATCTCATTCTTTATATTCTAGATGTTAGTGATGAAAAACAGAGAAAGCAGATACATTTGATGCTAGTCTTCATGTTCGGTGATGTTCTTGTCCTGAGAACTTTAGTAGCTGTTGAGTTTTCATATGACAGAAAGATATTCCAAAATATGTCTACTCTATCTGACACCTTCGTCTATCAAATGAAAGATCTATCAAATACCTGTGGTGTATGAATTGCCTTTGAAATTTAGTCCTGCTATTGACAGAGAATTAATTTGAAGTACTTTTCTATCAGAGTTGTCAGAATAAATGTTCTACAAAGAAATCTAATGGTCCTAAATCCATCTTGTTCTTCAAGATTGATATGCACTTTATTAAAATAGTATGACATTTTCTGAGCTTTTGAAATCAGTGACAAATTTCAGGATTATTCCACATTTCAAACCATCACCATATATCTATTTTCATATTGTGCTTTCACACTACAAGGCATATCTCTCTCCATTTTTTTTTTTTTCCTTACTATTCTTTTCTAGTGCTCTTTGGCTAACTTCCTTGTATTGGGCTTGAAGTACTAAAGCTTGGATTCCATTGTGCAGCTCATTTTTCTTCCATTCTAGTCTTTGCCTCTGTGTCTCATAAATACTCAGTTCATCTCGATTTTTTTTTTTTTTCCTTGGATGTATTTTCAGTTTGGCAAAGTTAAAATCATGGCTGGTTTTGGTATGACTGTTTGATGTGCTTTTACATTTTTTTCATATAATCTGTTTGATTTTCCAATTCACCATCTGGTGAGTTTGTGTTTGTTAGGTAACATGAAGCTGGAAATAACTAGGCTGTTCACTAAACACAAATCAATGAGTTTCTCATAATTTTTATGATGATTTCCTTCCAGTGCTTTCCCACTGTTCTATCTACTTCATCATTTTAGCATTCTAAACTGACATTTACAGAAGGCAATCATGTTCTGGTATTCTTTCAAGCAAGCAATGGGGGAAAAGACACCTTTGTTCTTTCCAATTACATTTCTTTGTAAGGGAATAGCATGGCTCAATTGGCATCCTTCACAACCCATTCTTGAGTTTGGAATATATATTGTATTCGGTGAACAAAACTGATGAGAAGCTAGCCAAATGACACCATGAATGCAATTGTCTTGAAGATCATTTTGTCACTGAAGCATATACAGATTAAATGGAGATACCTGAAATATATTCTGTCTACACCACCCATTCATTATCACCGACAGTCTGGATTCCTATCTATAATTGTTCAATGCTCTTTCCTACTGATAACAGGAATATTTAAGGAATCTGCTTTTTAGAGAGTTTTTTCTTTAGTTGATTTGTTTTGGGGTTGGTTTGTTTGTTTCGTTTCTGGAGGTTTAGTATAGGGCATAGATTGATTAGGTTCTTGAGAGTAGCTGTATTACTAGAATGGTCATTTGTTCTCTTGTAATTATAAAAATTTTTACAAGTGAAGCATTAACTTCACATATATATACATTTACATTTATCCAAGTTTAGGAAAACAGCTATACGAAGTAATCTCAACAACAGAACAATTATTTTGTAATTTTGTTGTACATTGTTACCTAGTTACATATTTAAAATATTTTAAAGCCAGTTTCAAGAACATTGCTCATGACCTCACTCAAAAGGAAATAGAAGTTTATACTACTTGCACATATCTTATTTCCATTTCAGAGGAAGGTGCTTGAAATTCCATTGACATTTCTTTCATAATATGGTAATGGTTTTCTCACAACTGTTGTTGCTTTCAACTTAAGCTGAATGTCAGTGAGGTTGTGGGCAAGAAATCGCCTGTTGAATTCTAATGGGTATGTTTTGAGACTGGTGTGTACTTCCCTCAGGAGAGTGCACTTAATGCAGTGGCCTTGTCTTCCCTGGCCCTGCCGATTTGTGGTATAGTCTCTTCAGTTAAAGAGCAGTGCTCCCAGCAATGCCTGCAAATCAAGTTCCACTGTGGCAAACACTAAAATGAAGCACTTCAAATTTCTTGAAAGCAGTTTCTGAATCTGAGCAAAAGTTGAAGTCATTGTCCATTGTGTCCATGGAGACACACAAAAGCACTTCAAGCTATGATGGCCTCTAGTTCAAGAGAATTAAGCATGAGAGAGAAGTGCATTTTTGTACCCTTTGCCACAGGATGCTCATTTTGTGCTTCTTCAGTTGTATGACATGTTAAATTAGTGTATAAAACATTCAGCACTAAATATCACAACCTTTTAATCGAATTCTTTAAAAGAAGTTGCTAATGAACAGGAGCAAAGAACCAAGTAAGAGGATGTTAAAAAAAAAATAGAGAGAGAGGGAAGACGTAAACTTGTCCTGAAACTGCAACTAAGTGCTACACCAACAGCCACAAGAAGTCAAAACTAAGGGATAAAGGATCACTGAACAAATATTGTTAATAAGGCTTTATTAGAAATCCTATCAGTTAAACATTATTAGCTCTAGTATGCTGCAGAAACACAGGACGGGTAATATGAACTGCCTTATTCATAATGCAACAAACCACAATACCTCCAGGGTGTTTTATCATGCAAACAATTGTACTTTGCCACTCATTGCTACCTCTCCTGAATGTCACCAACTTGTTGCCTTACCAGCTGGGTGGGTATAAAAGATCTTACATTAATTTGAGTCAGTCATCCTCAAAAGTTTTTGACCAGGCTCTACGTGATCCTCATTGCAGCTGAAGGAGGCAAATCTTGTACAAGACAAAGCTAACTACTTCAACAGGGGTAGGATAGCTCTTTAAGATAATAACCCTTTCCACAGGTCATTGACTATCTTAAGGTGCTAAACATCCCAAAATTGCCTTTAATAGACACAACATCACATAGTGAATTAATAAATGCAACACATACTTTAAGGTGTGGGCCTCTTTTCAAAAGTTACTGCCTTCTGAATTTGGCTGTGCTAATTTTGTGTGAAAACTTCAGTTTGCTCAAAGCACTGCTGAAATATTCTAATTCCAACCTCTGCAACAAATTCTATCTTGTGTTTTATGACAGTTCAAACCATAGCAGCCCTAAAGGGGACTTAATGAAATAATTATAGTCATAAAAAAGAAAGAATTATATTTCCTCCTGGGAACATTACTTGTCCCCACAATCACTAAGAAGAGAGAATTCAGAGAATATATCTCAAGCATATTTTCAGTTCTGTTTTTCAGGTTGCTACTTAAATAATAAAAAAATACAGAATACTATGTATACAGAATAGAGCAAAACAATATTCCTAATAGTATCCCTGTGTTTAAATGATTTTTCTATCCTATTATTATCCTTGCCAGACATTTTCTATTTCTTAAGCCTTTCATAGATGTTAGACATGTTCATACCTATTCAGAGAAGTACCTTTTCCTTTGCTGTTCACAAGGAAAATAAATCCTTCCTGAAGTATAAAAAATACAAAATGGGGGAAAAAAAAAATCATATAGGAAAATTTAAAGAATGTAGGTCATCTGGATGAAAAAGTAAAAAAGTGAAACCATGTTAAATGTTTTGAGAAACTGAGCAAATTTGCCATACTTATTTTAAACATATATGCATCCTGTGTGATCAGCTTTGTGAACTGCATACATGCTGAATGAACATTAAATTTTAAATATAAAACCAATCAAAGGAATTTCATGTAGACTTACCCTCTTAAATCAGTTAATTCTAAAAATGTGTCTGATGAAGCAAGTAACTATTTATTTCTCAGGTAACTCATATAACCTTAGCAAGCTATCCTTTTTCTCTTATTCACTCAGAAAAAGTAATGCACTCATACCTTCAATATCTCAAATTAATAATTATGTTTAAGGACTTGTTTTTAACATTTGCACTTAGTAGTTATTTTTTGCAGTAATCACATGGCTTTATTCTAGGATAGCTTGACAAAGGTAACTGTTTCAGTTAGATGGAATTGGTGATCCTACTGAGATATAAATTTCTCAAGAAGTGAAAGTGACTTAAGACAAAGCATCAGGTAAACATGACATGAATATTTTTGGACATATTGAATATTTTTCAGACTATGACTCCTTGTACAGCAGACTGAGGGAAAAAACCCATGAGGCTTATCTAGGATTATCTAGGTGAAGGCTTGTAAAGTTCTTTTTCCCTTCAGTCACAGAAAAAAGTATGTATGCATGATTGAGCCAAGCTGTAAAAGAGTACAGCTAGAGCCCTGTCTGATTCATTTAATTGCCTCTGTGCCAGCGCTCCTCTGAAGGACTTTGGGAATACTGTCTGTCTCCTGTCTTAATAATTAAGGTTTTATGCCACATATAGTATAAAGAACTTCCCATGTGTGTATAAAATTTACCATCTAAAGTATCCGAGTGTGCAAACCTAATTTTATTTTATTTTTTCTATGAGCATTAGTCCAGGTAAGACTTGACTTCTGTAATGATTTAGGATAGATGGCACAAGAAAAAGGGGATGAAGACACTTAAGTGTCCAAAGCTGTATATTATCATTATTTAAATAACTAGCCATAAAGGAAAGACCACATATCTTACAGATGAGACATTTGAAATAATTCTTTGTAAATTAGAGCTGAATGAGTAAGATATAGCTGCAGAAAGCAAAATACTACGTAAGAATATAAGAAGCCTTGAGCATGATAAAAGAAGACACTTGAACAATAAGGAACTGATTCAATCCATTGAAGTCAAAGGAGGCTTTGGACTAAGGCCTAAGAGAATGCACAACAGTATCTTATAAAAAGTCCATATTTTCTATTCCACAATATATTTTGCCATCATGTGTTTTGTATCTTAATGATAAGCTATTTATTTTAATCCTCGGATACTCTACAATTAAGTGAAATAATTAATAATCTAAAATAGTGTTACAGTCAAGAAAATACTAGGGGAAGGAATGCAGTACTCTGCATTGAAACCAGCTGTAGCTGGAATTCAGATCTCTCTGTTTGTCAGGATTAGATTCTTATCCAGCTGTGTGGTTTAGACAACAGTGGGAGATGATACCCAGCAGTTATAGGGGATATTATTTGGAGATAAAATTTATAGGGAAAAAAAG
>JAAGNO010009343.1:29604-40302 GCA_033439905.1 Ceryle rudis | reverse complement strand
CCGCCGCTTTCCCGTTCTCTCCTGAAATTTTCCTTATTTTGGAAGGTTTTTTGAATTTTTTTGATTATTTTTCTGGTCTTGTTTTTTTTTTTTTTTTTTTTGGCACAAGGTGAATAACTTTTTTTTTGAAGAGTTTTAATTGTGATAGTTTACTCTAAAAGAGGACTAATATTTGTGATGGGGAGAAGGAATGGGGAGAGGAGAGCAAACCGCCAAAAAGAAGAAAATAAGTGAATAGGTGTTTGGAACATGAAGACTGGAGTCTTAATTTAGTCACCAAATTAAGTTACATTTGTAAATACTACTTTTTAAAAAAAAAAAAAATTCTGAATCAAAGTTGCTACACTTGCACAGATTGTTTCTGTATCATCCAACACTTTAGATAATAGTATCTGGTACTTGATTAAAACAAGCTTTGTTGAGGATGTTAAACTACCTTGATGATAATACCTTGTCAGAAGAAAAAAAAATAATGTTGATATGATCACATGTGAGTATACATGTCAAACATGAGTGGCTCTCTAATTTTTTTTTAATACTTCTCTGTCTTTCAGTTACATTACCACCAATCCAGAGTATCATCTATTAATAGCAAGCTAACACAAATTCATGTCAGTGGGTGTACATGGACATTTCCTTATGCTTATCATTTGTATCCAGTAAAATGTTAATGATGTATTTTTGTGTTTGTGTAATTATGCTTTGATTTATTAGCTACTGATTTTCATTGGAAAAAAAAAAACCCTGTAAATAAAACAATGGACAGGCAATGCATTCTAGATGCACTTCCAGACACTTCTACAAAAACTTGTAACTTGCCTGCATAAAGTGAATGAACTGTTAAGCAAGACAGTATATGTGATTAAAAACCTCGAGGTCTAGAAATGCTAAAGTGTAATTAGTTTTATTTCTGTGTAAGGTTTAGTGACACTGCGAGACTGGATTCCACTTGGAAAACAGCGAGGGAGATTTGCTTAACATCTCTAGTAACTGTAGTAAGTTTTCCATACTTGCTACACCCTCTTCCCTTTCAAACTATTGCTGTGCTTCCATTTCAGACCAACAGGGCTCAATCAGTTTTCCTTTGTTGCTTACTGTGGCAGAGTTACTTTCCTTACAATGGCTAAAGCTGTTTTTCAGCTTCTGGTTATCAACTATGTAAATTAACTACTTGAGGTTTCTGACTCCCACAGACTACATTAATATATTAAGAATATCCTGATAATACAAGTTTTGCCATGCTGGATGAAGGAAGCTGGAAGAGGTAGGAATTTGCTCAGTGTTTTGCTGAAAAGTGAAAATTAACTACCTGAGAATTCAAAACCAAACCTAGTTCATGACATTCAAAAGTTGTTTTTCAGGTATGCTCCTTTCTAAATAACCTTTAAAGCCCCAACAATATTCTGAGTGATTATCTTTAGTCCCTAGATGTGGAGAAAGGCAGCTTTAACTGCCTAGCTACTTAGGCATGCTGCATTTTTTTTCAGGGGGAAAGAGGCCCCCAGAGAGGCCTCCCGAGGCTCTGGAGGGAATGCAGCGGGGCAGGCTTTTGATCGTGTTCCTTTACTTTTCCAGTAGGCCAAACAAAGCTGAGGAGTGGGATGAGTTTATCAAAGCTCACCATTTGAATAAATCTTAGGACTAGTAGAACGCAGTGGTCCCTTGTTTAGCTTCGCTCTGAATGCTCCTGAAGAAAGCGTGAAGATAAAGTATTAGACCAACTGTTCTCTGGCCGTGTATCTCTTAAAAATATAAAGCTGAAACTAGAGAGGCTCTCTCTCCTAAGACACACAGAGAGCAAGAAAAGCTGCAACAATGGGCCTTGATTCTGTGAGGTACCAGTAAAATAAATCAAATACAGGAATGTGGTTGAAGCTTTTGCTAAATATTCAAATTAATTGGGGTGGTGGGCTTAATTGGGGGCATGCCTCATTTTTGTTTTTCTTTTTATTTATTTTTTTAAGAAATAAATCCAGGTTGCTTTTTAATAGCCTCTACATATACTTTAACTCTCTTGAGTTTTTGAGTTTGCACCACACCAGATGACTGATTTAGAAAAATGATCTGGTAACCTTCGTTCTGTTCCGTTCCATCACAGAACAATGGAATCAGTGAAGAAGAAATCCACACAGGGAAAGAGAACATGATGGATTTATTTAACAACATGGGAGGGAAGGGAGGAGAATGAAGCCTGCGCACTACATGACTATTTAATTTTTTTTTAAATGGCACCTATAATAACTGGAACCAGCTCTTGCCTATGCCTCCCACTTTCACTAATCTGTCCAGCTGGCGTGTGTGCCTGGATAACATATATTGCAATGACTATGAAACAATTCTGCTTCTATGTGATGCATGGCACTGCTTTCATTGTAAGCATATGCTAGCCACATATGTCCTGAATAAAGTATACTGTTATTATTTGAATGAAATAGCCTAAAATGAACACTTACAGTTTGTGTGCAGCCCACTGTTCCTTCCTTCACAACATCATATTCTGAATAGCCCTTGAGATTTTTCAAATTGCAGTTTTCAGCAGGGCTAGAAATCTGCAAGGACTTTGAATGAACAACATTCATTCAACAAAAATCTCTACAAGGTGAAGAATTTTGGGCCATATCCAATGCTGTTATACCCATGAGCTTCTGCTAGTGGCTTCCTCTTTCCAACCAGATGGAATCATGTGCCCTGAGCCACAGGTGAAAGGCAGCGTGCATGGTGCTGCTGTATTGTGCTAAGGATAGCTCCACTTTGTCTACGTGGAGGTGCGGCATCTTTAACATCTCAATAAATGACTTTTCAAATGAACTCGTGACTGTTTTGACAAGCTATTCCCAGCTTTTAGCTTAATCCCTCAAACATTTAAGATTTGCCTGTACAACGCAAATACCCTCAAGCCAGCTCAAGACAGTAGCTACTCCCTAATGTCATCAGTACAGTAATTCATACGCAGTCATTTCTCCCGAGAGCAGTTCTTACGCAGTCTGTTGGCCTGTGGAAGGGCTCATGAGAGCAAACACTTGCAGGGCTGGGCTCTTTTGTCACGTATCTTTCCAAGTCAGCATTTTCCTGCACTCGGGTTACATCAGGCTCTGCAGGAGAGCTCACAATGACACCTTGTATCTGAAAGCAAGGATGTATATAAACGTGCATATATTAAAGGCAATTCAGAGTGATTTGCATTTTGTGTGCATTCAGGTCTCCTAGCGCTTTGATTTCCCATACAGGACTGAAATTATTTAGGTGGCAGGCTTTACCATCCAGCAACTTTATAGTAATGGATACAATTGGGAACAGTTCTGGGTTTTGCATTAAAGATAACTTGGAAATAGGATCTGTCAGTTCTGCCTCTTAGCCACACAAAGTTCTTCATTACAGAGTGCGCATTTCATTTTATGCACTGTACAGATCTACTGTGCCCCAACAGGTGGAGAGGCTAGTTATTTTAAATCCATCATTTTACCTGCAGCAGTTTAAAGAGCACCACTAGGCTTTCTGCAATATGTGCTTTAAGTTGATCTGGTGTTTTCATCATTATGCAGTAGCCTTGGGAAAGATACTCGATCCTTACTTTGGTTATCAGCCTTCAGTGTTGCAAGTGAAGCCCTCAGCATGAGGGCTTATGAATGCATAATTGCTCTGCTTTAGTCTTCATCCAAACGTCTGGAATGACTGACCTGGAGCTAAAGAAAAAACATGATCAATTTTACACAATGCAACCAAAATCCTAAACTAATGAAACCTCGTCTATGAAGGGTCATTCAGTTCTCTCTTGAATCCAGCAATACACTCTGGAATACATGTGCTACAAAGACACGAATGAAACATTTTCAAGCTTTTCAGAAATGACCCGAGACTCTTTTCTGCTATGTTTTCAGCTTAGCAGGAGCTATGCTTTAACAACTGATGGGTGTACAATATAAAATTGAGCATGCAGCAGAACTGAATCGTCACAGCATGTTTTTGCTGTATAAACTGAATGATGCATTCCACCGAAATCTCTCTTGAATGACCTAGCGTGAAAAGTATTCTTTATGTGGCACAAATTATTAAAGGAAGCAACTCCTCTGTAAAGCAATTGTTATTTCTCTCTTTTCAACAAGTCTCATTGAAAACACAGCATGGACTTTTTTTCAGATTGCTTAGCATGCATAATTTGGACTTAAAAATCTATGTTCATTCTACTGAAATATGTAAAATCACATTATAAAAGAGTATATTTTTTCCACTAAGTTATATAAAATGTAAATGATTTCTGAGGGGTAAAACTGAACTTTGAGAGTGGAGAGAGATATATATATATACATACATATCAGACAACACCAACAAATGCATGTTGTCCGAATGATTAGACAGGTAGGATTCAAAGTTGAATAGGTATATACAGCTAATTGTAGCATTCAGAGACATAATAGCAAGGATTAAAAGAAAAAAAAAAAAACCCAGAACTATTTAAAATGGATAGAAAACATGTTTTGAAGTCCCTCATTGTTTTAGGAGAGCGGGAGAATGTCCTCTGCAAGCAGATTACCTGGTAGCTGTTGAGTGCATTTTCCCTTAACAAGCCAGTCTGGGACATGCTAATAGCATGAAAATGGGCTCGATGGAGTCTTTGCTCAAACATGGCAGTTTCCGTGTTTCAATGTTTAAGTACAAAGAAGTTTTTTGAATAATGAGCAAGCAAAGTCCTTTGGCTGGGCTGTAAGAATGATGCAAAGATGTGATAGCATTATTATCCTGAGACATGATGAAGACATTTGCTGTCACATTTCTACCATCTGCAAATATTTTTATATGTTTTCTAAAACTTGCTGGCATTTAGAGTTGGTTTTATTTTTTTAATAAGTTTCTTCAAATTTCATTTTAAAGCTTTTCTCACTTCTCTGACTTTGTTATCTTTCCTGTTTCAGGAAACTAACTGAAAACTACATGCAATGCAGCAGACTTTTTCAGCTTGGAATTAGGCATTGCCTCCATTCCAGAATTCTCAGGCTTCCGTAAGGTGTGCCCACTTGCAAAATACCACTGGTAAATGAACCACTGTGAGGCATTACCAGAATCACATATTTGTTTGGGTTTTTTTCCTGCCAGTCTGTGTTTTTACTAAAATTAAAATATCAAAACAACACTCAGTCATTTTCAGGACACAATGCAAACTCCATGCTAATTTAACCCTGTTTATCTGGCACTGATCTAAGCCCTCTGCCAGTTTCATGTTAAGCAGAAGCACATTGCTACCATGGTGGAGGAAATGGATGAGAGGTAAAACATCTATGCAAACTCCTTGTGACCCATCCAAGATGTCAGCTTTGATCCCAAATTTGTGATCCAATACGCTTGGGTTTTGTGGAGCTCGCTAGGTAGCTGATAGGGGTCAGTAACTTCAAACCAGGACATGTTCTTACTCAGCCATACAGGCCAACAGTATTCAACTTCTATTTCAATTCTTTTTTTTTCCCTCCAATCTTATATCACGTGTTCCTCAGAGCAGAGGCAGTATGGCTGAGTGTCTGCAAAACTCCTACTAGGCATTAGCTATTCTTCAGCAGGTTTTACACTGCTTTCTGGAACAGCAGTAATTAAAATCCGGGTCTTCAAAGATAGTTGGGTGCCTGACTTGTAATTCCTATTGAAATCAGTGTCCTTGTGGGTTGTTGTCTGACTGCCTTCCATGTAAAATTAGTATACAATACTGAAAGCTTTTAGGGACCTTGCAGGAGCTCTGCTTGCTTTTTAGGGAAACAATAATCAAGCCCCTCTCTTTTTTGTTTTGCTTGCCTGCTTACTTGCTCTCTATATTATAGAACCTATGACTGCTCTGGCAGAAGGAGTGTTTGGAAATATCTTTCCATCAAGGAAATATCCTTCCATCGAGGTGGTGACGTCCTCCAGCAGGATGGAAGATTTTCCAGAGTTCAGTGTTGCCTGGTCATTGCAGCCTGCCTCACTCCTTCCATGGGAAAAGAGCTGTCCCAGGCTCTCACATGCAAGAGTCAGCACCATCCCAGAGCAGCCACACTCCTTTGGTGGTTCAGTTCAGGGAAAGCTGATGGCCCCAGTCAAGTCCCAAGTTTGGGCTTGAGCTAGTCATTGTGCTGGGGACCTGAATCATGGGTTTATACTGATTTCTGAGAAAACAGGAGGGGCTGAGTGAGAGGCTAATGAACTGGGAATCTGGAACATGGGCATTGTATTCCAGATAGATCCTTTCAATTCTACTTCCAGTACCACTGAAATACTGTTCTTACTCTTACTTATCATTTATGCTATTATAACACTATAGCTAAGTGCCGTGAGACAGTTTCAGCCCTAAAGAGCTTGCAGACTTCACAGCACATGTGTAGAGAAGGAAAAATGTGATTCCTTTTAACCTTAGTAAACCCCAGACTTGAGAAGCTGGGGGAAACATGTGCCCTCTCCCCTTCCTACCTCCTGTCTGGAGCAGGAAAGGCTCTCCTGCCATGCAAGCCAACCTGAGGCAAGAGGGAGCTGCTGGCTGCAGATAAGGAGCCAGGCAACTTCCCAAGGTGGGACTGCAGCAAGAGGTGTCACCCCGGGGCAGACACTGAAGCCAAGGTCAGGGAGCACCCTGCCTGTGCACCCATGGGGAAGCAGGACCTGAGGTCATGGCATGTACTTCTGAACTCCCCAGCTCATGGGCATAGCCAGGAGGACATGAACAGGTTGAGGGAAATGACTGCTACACTCTATTCATCTCCCACGTCACCTCATTTACAATATAGTGTGCAGTTTGGGGACCCCAATACACCAGTAGACTGAATGTGGCCAGAGGAAAGCGACAATGGTGGTCTTGGTTCTGGATCATGTTAACATAGGAGGAGAGGCTTGGGGAGCTGGGTTTGTTCTGCCTGGGAAAGGGAGGAAAAATTGGGATTTAATTGCTGTCTTGTGTGACCTAAATGGTGGACTGGGTGGTTAGGGAGGTTGGGGAGAGGGCAGGGCTGGGATGGGATGGCAGGTAGTGTGATCTGGTGGGGAAAAGGGCAGCATCATGAAGGGACTGAAAAAAGAAATGTCTTTAATATACTTATGGCAAACCCTTCAACAAAAACCTTACAAGCCCCCAAGAAGTACTGTATCCAGTTTTGAGACTGCAATTAGCAGATATGAAATGATAACATTCAAAGTAGAACAATGAAAATCATGAGAAGTGTAGATGGAAAAAAGTAGAAAGAGTGGAGCATATTTGGTTGTTAGGAGTGAGAAGCATAATGAAACCTGAACATATTAAACAGTTGCTAAGACATAGGGAACAGCCCGTCCTTCCTGTGTGCTCTGAAGAGAGCAAGTCACACAATGAAGCATTGAGCTAAATTGCTGGGAGAGATTGTGGATGTTTCTGAAAGCAGGTTAGATATACATAATTTGGGAATAGTTTAGATCTAGCTGATCATACCTTTGGGCAAAGGGAGGGCTGGATGACCTCTCATAGCACACACCCACCCCCCCACCCCCCCCCATTCTAGAGCATGAAGAGCACATATTAAGAATTGATTGAGAATGGTTCTCCTCTCAATGGATTTTTTTCCCGGTGTTAAATGTACCTTTAAACCAAATAATCTGAATGAATAACGATGAGTTGCTCTAGTTTCCCACTTCTGTGAGTTCTGCCTCCCTGAATCAGTCATATGGATATTGAAAGAACACAAACAAGCTGAAATGTGGTACCTGAGTAAGACTTTTCTGTGCTCCCAGTATATAGCTTTGTTTCCACTGTGCTATCATAATAAATATATCCACAGATTCCTGCAGGCTTGTGGATTTTTTATGCCTTTTTGGCCTCTTTGGTATTCAGTTGTTAGTAGTCAAGGCAGGTTTGAAGTATCTTTCCTCAGCTGGTGTTAACAGGACTTGTGTATATCTCCAGCTCCAACCCATGTCTCCAGTATGCAGACTGATAACTGGATCGTCCATTCAGGTGCTTGGAGTAGTGCTATACTGGATGTGTTTGAAAAAGTGCTAGCAAACACAGCTCCACCACAGACCTAACCACAGGAGGTGGAAGGTGTGAAGCCACGTGTCTGTCTCTGGCACAGACAGACATTGGTCTTCCAAGTCAGGAGGACAAACTTCACCTCGCACATCACTCCTTGGAGCTGGAGGATCTGCAAAGAGGCTGATGTCTCCATAGCAGATGATAAAGGATGCTGTCTTTACCTCAGGTCATCAGAGAAACTTGTGTATTGGGAGACAAAAGGGCAGAGCAGTCAAGAATTTAGGGGACATGGAGAAGGAATATGGAATAGTTATGTAGTACTGGCAGAGCTGTTAAAAGGACAAGGGGAAATGAAAAAAAAAAGCTATATAGCATGCATGGGTAAAATTGAGATTTTAGAAATTGTTATCAAATAACACTTTCACTGCTTTTGAAGTTAACTTTATTGCCCTCTAATGAACAACCACATGAATACTGAAGCTAAGGGAATTCTGGGGTCCAAAAGGCAACTTCCATGTAAGCTGAGCCTTCAAAAAGGCTCACTGTCTCTCACATGAGACAAATGTATTCAGTTCCAAATTTCTTAATTGCAGTTTTTACAGGGTGTTTCTCTTTCCCCAGCCCCCTCTTTTCATGGGGTGAGCAGGAACTTTGACCATCCTGTTAAAGTCTGTTGAGATGGGCCAGTGGGTTCCAAGAGATGAATTAAAGAATTGTGAAGATGTACAGGCACTGCATAGTCATGTAAGCTAGAAGTCTGTTAGCCAAACTGGAAATTACAGGAGTTTTAAATAATGAAAACCCCCATCATCCACTATATGTCACTGGGGAGATGGTAAGGAAGAGAAAAGCAAGTTCAAAGAACTAGTTTCTCAATGCCTCTCTCCTTGAAATACGTGTCTGCGTGTAGCAACACTTAAAAAAAATGGTGATAAGGTGTTTGTCACATGGCCCAAATTTACTGGGCTTGAAATTGGAAAAGGACTTACTGAAATTTTAGTAAGTGCACAGGAGACGTGGAGCTCATAATACACTATGAAAGGTTTGTTTGTTTTGTCTAATTTACATCTTTCAACCTTTCATTTTCTGTAGAAGGAGATAGAGTATGAATTACTTTTTTAACGCAGCAAAGATTCTCTAAAGGGCAATATAGTCTCTATAGTCCATTCTGTGCATTCGGAATCCAAATTAGTTCCACATCAGAGACTTTTTGTAAGGCTTTTCATTACAGTGCGACAAGAAAAGCACTCAAATTTCTTTTTTAATTTTAGATAAAGGTGGATCAAAAAGTGGATAGATCTCTTTATTTGTATTTTTAAGAGTCTCCTTAATATTTTTTCCTATCAAACATGAAAAGTAAAATAGTTATATTTCTAGGTATTTGGGGACCCCTTTGAAGCAGTGAGCAAAGGAATGCTTAAGACTTTGAAACTATCAATTATTTTAACATCTTTTCAAAGGCGAAACAGGCTCCTCACAAGACCAGCTTTGTGCCTCGTTTTTCTTGTTCTGACAGATTGTCTATCTGTAGTGTAATAAGAAGATGGTCAGACTAACTTAATGTTTAGCACATGGTACTTTTCATCTTCAAAATGCTTTGTGAACATCAAGCAAGCATATCAGCTTATGTTTTTCTGGTGAATACTTGTGTTGAATACAAGCAAGAGATGATGACTTTTTGTAAAATCTTGTGGGAGTCATTATATTCAATTGTTAGCTTTAAAACCTTCCAAATATTAAGTAGGACAAAATTAAATTAATTTTTTTTTTTTTTTTTGGCATACTAAACTAAGACCTGTTGGATTTCTAGTGATTAGTAACATTGTCTGCTGAAAGTTTAGTATTACTGAGGCCTGCTTTTGTAATTTTAACTCAGATTTTTCTTGAGGTCAAGACTGCAGCACTGAATTCTGATTGAAGCAATTATTTTATTATTTGCAGTGTGTAGGGATTGAATAAAGCTTTTGTGACTCTTCTTGTTCTTGCTTAAAATTTACTACCCCTTTCAGGATGCATCAGCAGAGGTGAAAAAATTACCTAGAATATATGCTGGGCCCTGACAAGAAAGGCAGGAAATATACCATGAAAACATTGTATCTTAGAGGGTTTTTTTAAAAATCATGAACGGACAATGCAGATACTGAAATATTCTGAAGCTGTTGAGTGATTGCAAAAGCTCTGTAATTACATTTATTATTAATAATTTTCATTAGTGAATTCTTTGAATTTACATTGGTCCTTTTGTCCAAAAGGCTTATGGTACTACATAATAAAACATCCATTACATCTTAAAACATCACTGGAAGACAAATGAGTTGTCAGACTTGTCTAGAAGTGTGAGAGTTGAACTGAGGCAAAGACTGCTTACAAGACAGGAGTGGTGAGCCAGTGGCACAATGACTCTCATTACACCTGACTTCTCCCCGTATGTTTAACCATCTGGATTTTTTTGTGCAATTTTGAAAGAGCTATATCTACATCTCACAATGTCAGAAGCACTGTCGCAGAGGGAGCAGCCTCTTTCTGCCCAGGGGAGAATGAGGCAGATGGAGAACAAGGAAAATGAGGGTTTCTTTGGTCAAACCCTGAGCAGCTGATCCTGGAGTCACAGAGGTTCATGCTTAGCATGTGCATCTACTTTTGCTCAGCTCTTGGTAGACATAGTTCTTTCTTTTCTTTCTTTCTTTCTTTCTTTCTTTCTTTCTTTCTTTCTTTCTTTCTTTCTTTCTTTCTTTCTTTCT
>JAAGNO010009343.1:0-29504 GCA_033439905.1 Ceryle rudis | reverse complement strand
CCTTCCCTTCCCTTCCCTTCCCTTCCCTTCCCTTCCCTTCCCTTCCCTTCTTTTTATGAGTATAATCCTGGATGATAGCAAGAAGCCAGGTACTGACATCCGAACAGAGGATATAAAAGACTTTATTTGGTACATAGTCACATTTTGCACCTTCTAGACTGGAAGCTTCTGTTTCTTTTTTCAAGTCATCATGTTAGAGCTGCTTGCTTCTGATGTTGGAGCTTAAGCAAAGGAGACAGTACAGCCTTTGAGCTGCTTTCCTCCCAGGAATCTCACTTAGCATCTGTTTATGGAGGAGGAGCAATTTCACTGTTGGTAATGGAGTCACTCTGCTTCCAGCAGAGGTGGAGCTATTCTCCTGCTATTTCCTCCTGAAAGCAAGATCCTTTGATCAGGTGAAAAAATAGCAACATTTCTCAGGGGCTTGGTAGTAGTGTTCTACAGGGATCGGACTGTCTTCTCCTGAACCTAACAATTGCTTCACATTCCAGGCTTGACAATGTTAAACTGCAGCCATGCTACTTAGCAGTTCTCTTACTAGTTGAGGTGGCACTAGGAGCACTGCACATGGATTAAAACCCTGCTACCTGTTGCATAAATATCAAACAAAATGCTCCTGCTGCAAAGACCTTGCACCTGGAGAAGCTACCATTTGTTTTTGCTGGTTTGGGACAGATACCTGCCTTTTTGTACCTTGTTGTTCATTTTCACTTTTTAATTTCAATCTCAATCCCTCATATCTGCCAGATAATTCTGTCAGGATAATCAAATGAGTATTACAGACTTTTTCCCCCTTTAGGATGACCATATTCTACCAAAGAGGTGGTATTGTGAACGAGAATTATCTTTCTGTTTGAAAACTATGACCTGTTCAGGTATCCATCTCATCTCTGGGCAGCATGAAAAACATTCAGCACCTTTTCAGTTGCTGGGAGGAAGTCCTTCAACCATCCTGACATCCATCCATTTCTTTCTTTTAAAACAAATTTTCTGAGGATGCTAAAAATGATGAAGCCTTTATCTGACAGCTCTTCTCAGATGTTAAAGATATTTAAAAGACATGTAGATGTGATGCTTAGTGACATGGCTCAGTGGTAGACTTGGCAGTGCTGGGTTAATGGTTGGACTCAATGACCTTAAAGGTCTTTTACAACCTAAACAGTTCAGTGCCTGAGCTGCATGACTTCCCTTCTGTAGGTGGGTGGTCTCAGCTTGGCTGTAGTGTTACTGAGCTGTAAGAGGTCCTGCTCCCTGCACAGATGTTAGAGTATCTGCATGCATCTTTTAACAGGACCAGAGAGGCCAGTACATCAGAACAGTGTCAGAACAAAAGGAAAGCTTCGTGTTTCCAGAAATGCTCTCCTACCTGCCTCCTGTCTGAGATCCCAAAGAGGAATTCACACACAAAAGAATAATAAAAAAAAAAAGGACATCGAATTGTACCAATTCATTTAAGTCTGACCTTCTTTTTTTTTTTTTTTTTTTCTGAAGGAAAATTATTTGGGCTTAATTGTTTCAAAAGAATAATTTCTTACCAATTCTTTCCTCTCTCTTTCTTTCCCTATTCTCAGTCCAAAATACAACTAACTCACTAGTTCATGTGGGAAATCTTTTTACAATAAATCAACAATATATGAAATAGAAAATAATCTATTTGTGCATCATCTTTGACTTGAAACTATAAATAATTTTCTCTTGCAATCTAGCTTTACCTTTTTGGGATGAAATAATCCAACTTGTCATTCATTAACATTAGAGGGTCACTTGGATACAGGCAAACATAAAGCTCTTGATGACTCAGCAGATGAGTAAGTTCAGAAGACTTGAAATGAAAGACTTGCATTATACTGAGAGTGATTTCATATGACTATATGAACTGGCTGCAATGTAATGAGGAATTGGGAGAGTAAGATAGGAGTCCATGTGGCAGAAGAGTAGCATGAGATCTGTTTAAATGGAAAAAATTGTGGCATCAAGCTACACTCCATCCCGATTTCAAGTGCAAATTGCACTCAAAAAATGCGAAAGGCCAAAAGGTAGATAGGAAATGGAAATTCTTTGATCCTGAGAGTGCACACCATGTAAAGGCAACATTTTCTGATCTTATTCACACTTATGACTTTAATCATATCCATTTCCAAGGCAAATAATTTATTTTTCAGAATAGTCTATAGTTTTTGTGATTGATAAAACAGACTCCTAAAGTGTTGGGAATCATCATGCAACAGAAACACCATGGGGTATTCTTCATCTGAAAATTTCTCATTCAATAAGAGATGAAATCATGTGAACTAGATTGACCGTAAGGAAAGCTGCGTCCTGACAGTAAATGTCAGGAAAGACATATTAATGTACAGTAATGGAGTTAGAATAGAACCTTTTTGTTGGGTTTGTTTTTTTTTTTTCTTCCTATTGCAACTTCAATAATTACTTGCACAAAATATCTAAGTGTCTTTTAAAAAGACATAAACCAAGCTAGACTATTTCTTATATAAAAGTTTAAAGTAAACTATTTAAAGACTAATTGGACATGTGTAGGAAGAGAAATCAATATAAGAGGTTCCCAGACACTTTGTACTTGTTGAACACATTTTAATACAGTGATTTTATTTAATTATTTATTTATTTAGGAGAATTAAGCAAAATGTTCAGTGAATTCTTACCGTATTTTATTACAATTTTTTGGAGGAAAACAAGGAGGAGAACCTGCTTCATGCTACCAGTCACTCTTTCTTGTGGTTGACATGACCAATGTGGTTGACATGAACATACTTACTAAGTCCCTCTCCTGTGAAGTGTTAGAGCAGAAATGGATGAAGAACAACTATTCCATTCTATGGAAAGTTCTCAAGGTTTTTGAAGTCCTTCTGTATCTTTTGTGGGACCAAAATACAAAGCAGCCCTTTTCAAATGCCTTTGTGAAAGAGAGCTGAACTGAAATGCCTAGGTAGAGATCAAAATGCTCAGATACCAAACTGGGAGGTCTCATTTTGGCCACAAGCAAAACTCTGTTGAAATGTTCATGTTCCTCCAAGATGTTTCATCTTTGATGTAGTGAGATATTTGGCTAAATACCACTTTGAAAATGTTCTGACCAGGTCTATGTTTTTGATGCCATTGTGCTCAGAGGAGAGGAACTTAAGCGAGAAGAGCTTATAGCAAGGAGTTATGAAAGGCCTGGAAAAGGAACATGAACACTTAATAAAGTGTTAGCTCTGTGCAGGATCCAGCCTGCTTAAGTTGAGACTTAGGTGCCCAAAGCCTAAGGCTCAGACAGCAACCCAGTCTGTCTGCTTCCTGCACTGCCAGGAGCCTCTTCACAGCACTTGAAAATTTCCTGGGTACTTACTGTAGTCATCTATTCATGCCTAAAAGTACCTGTTAGACAAGAGACAGGTGTCTCTCACTCCTGAAAGCAGTCATGGTTCAGACAGCAGGCACCTGAATAGTGTGACTGCTCTGGGGTGGGCCAAAAGCCTGGATGTGGCTGGGGCTCTGACTCGCTCTCTCTGATGGGTTAGTGTGGTGGAGGGACAGGACAATCTGCTCCTGAGGAAGAGTCGGATATGGATGTGGTGCCCAAGTCCTCATGCTGTGTGCCTGTGCACAGTGAGCCACACAGGGAAGGGTGAAGGCTTTCCCCCAAATTCTCTAAGGCCCAGGGGTCAGAGAGCTGTCTTCAGTGTAGGAAGTCTAAATTCAGTCTTTCTTGGGCTAAGCAGGGCTTAGAAATCACGTCTCTTGCCTTGTCAAATGCTCTCATCATGAGGGGATGACACATCTCCGGTGACCATGCTGGAAATTTTTTGCAATTAGGGCAGGCAAACTGACCAGTGTCCTGCCAAGGGATCTAAAGCATGTGGGATTTTTGCAAGGCAGTGTGTAAAATGAGTGCTGAAGTCAGGTCTGTATTACAGCTCTGATTCTATATTCTCCATCCTTCAGCATCATGGGGGTAAGATCAGGCTTTTCATATGCTGCTGCCTTGCAACTATGTAGGTGCATATTGGTGATTGTAGGTGATGTGATACACAGTGCAAGTGACACCTCATCCTGCTGCAGGTGGTGGATGTGGGAAGCAGTGATTGTTTTAAAAGATACCTGCATTTGTGCATTTTATATTAGTTTTATATTTTACAGGTAAGTGGAATTGAGAAAGTACAGTCTGTTGAAATGGAGGCAAAAATAAAATTAAATGCTGGATGGGAGAATTTTCATGTTCTGGTCTAGTGCAATTACAGTACCTGCTCAGTATTAGGGAAAATTAAAAAAAAGCAGCAAATCTGGTAAGGTTTGGAAAGTCATGGCTTTGGAAAGTCATGGCTTTGTTCTCCCAGGTACAGAAACCTAGATTAAAACGCATCTCTCTGTGAATCACATTTTCAGGCACCAATATTAACAGAAAATCAGGAACACAGAAATCAGCTTAAGATGTTGCACCACACCCAAACAAATGGAGCACCTGGTGTGAATGCCTATGGTGCACCCTCCCTCATAGAGGCTAAAAAATATTGAACTTTCATCACATGGACAGACAGCTATGAAAGCTCATTTATTCTTAGAGATTCATATGTAGTAAATTGGGAAATTAGAAATTGCTCTTGAGAAAGAATTACACATAGACATGTAATTTGTGGATCCTGCACCTCCTCACAAAATATTTCAGTTTTGTCCTAGAGTTTGTCTTAGAAAGATGACTTAATGCTAAAGCTACTGACAAGTATTTATGGTAACTCGGTTCCGGCTTTACCCTACACAGTCTTTATTATGCTTTTGGCTGAATGGTTATTTCTGTATGCCATTCCTCATCTGTAGAAGAGACGTCATCTTTTTCCTTCTAGAAGGTAAGTTTCTCTGTTCTGGTCCTGATTTTATGGTGAGTATGGGGGAGGCAATCTTCTTTAGTGCCTCTGAGCTTCCACAATCTGCAATTATCAATGTTAATGTCTTCAAATTGAGGGAGTGATTGGATCTAGCAGACTGCTTTGTTGTTTGTGCGTTGTGTAATTCTTAGCATTAATTACAAACAGGTATGTCCAATTTTTCCAGCTCTCAGCAAGCTGACTACAATGATGCTATTATAGGTTGGGTTAAACTGACTGGAACTGGTGAGTGAAATGGCTGCCCTTCTGTTATGAATAAATGCAACAAACACAGAGCTAGGGAGATTAAAAAAAAAAAAAAAGGAGAAAAAAAGACTTGTTCAGTGTGAGCTGTGGATTTGAACTGCTCACAGTGGAGTTGAAAGCATGGAGCTTCAGTGGGATTCCCCAGGATATTGCTTAACCATGTGCACACAGTTTCTTCAGTGAACAAACAGCAGGTAGGAGAGGGCACAAAAACCAGAAAAATTGCAAATATGGTTCAAGAAAATGTAGCAAGAGAGAAAGCAATTAAACATCATCACTAGAAACTGAGAGGAAGGAGTAAAGAAGCACTTGCTGTGCCCTGAGATACTGGGGGTTTGGCCAGTCTGTGTGAATACACAGGGCTGTATCAAAGACTCTGTCCTCAGCTAAACTGCCCCAGCACTTATATTTCATTAGGAAACATGGTCTTGCTTGAACACACTGCTGCGTATCTGATCTGTGCTGCAACTGGGAGGGTGAAACTGCACTGACAGTCTGCTGGTCAAACTGATTGCAAGTAAGTTTATAATCAATGAGAAACAATACTTAGTAAGGAAACTTTTTTTTTCAGAATTTAAACACCCTCAGTATCCAGACATATCTGTGAGTGTTAGTATTTAGAAGAGAGGAATATCGATATTCGAGAGGATACCTGGTCACTGCTTCTCCTTTTCCTGTTTTGCTTTGGCGTGGTTGTTACAACTTGCCAAAGAAACCTGATGTGCTTGCAAGCACAAACTCACAGCTTGTGTTTTCAGGCATGCAGGCAAATCACCTAGGTGAAGAGCAGCCTATACCACACCGGGCACCCACCAGTTTATAGAAAAGTCAGTTTGGTAGGAGGCCCTGGGGGTGCAGAGGGGGAAATCAGGCGTGCGTGTCTTGGGTGCCAGTGTGCTGGTAGCTGGGAGGGACTGGGTGTATTCCCCAGGGGACTGATGGCTTGAAAACAAGCCTTGCTGTTCGGTGCAGGCACAATTGTGCCTTTGTTCACTGTGGTGGGAAGGAGGGTAGCTTGGTGTGGAGGATGCCATGGGGAGGACTGCCAGGTGGCAGGCAGGGCTGTTGTGATGCCCTGACCAGCACAGAGTTGCAGCCATCAACTCATCAGTTTTTGCTGATCCTAGGGAAGAGAGGAAAAATCAGAACTGAAAAGTTCTTTTGAAAGAAGGTTTCCAGGAAATTGTGCCAAAACAGGCACCAGCACGGTTTTGTAATCAGGGCAATGTTTCACTTCATCTCGATAGTAGAAGGAGAAAGCAGAAAGTGTTAATTATTCATTCATACTCTGGGGGTGGTTTGGCTGGTGGGGGAGGTAGAGCCCCGCTCTGTGCAAGTTTATATAGGTTACTGTGTCAAGAGAAATTACGCGGCGTCGCAGAAGGGCAGTTAGGAGAAATGTAATACTCCTGTTAATAAAGGCAGATGTTACTCGTGTGCCTCTACGGATAATTCTTACATGCCCCCAATTTTGCAGCTCAGAGCAAAATGAAGTTCAGTCAGCTAAAGCATCATCTGGGAATACACAGAAAGGTAATCTTTGTTGTACAGTTACTCAGCTGAAAGGGGTTTGAGCACTTCACATAGACGCCAATCTTGACATTTGCACACTCCAAAGAAAAGTCTTCTCCACACACTTCCTAAGTTTGATATAAGGAAAATAACATCACAGCTATGGATTCTTCATGCAGGCCAAAGTTTGAACTTCAGGAAATAATAACAAATTTTGAAATCGACACTGATGATGCAGAGTAGCCATCCAAAAGAGAGAATGAATTTCCAAGGTTCCTTGGCTGCAAACAGAATAAATAAATTGTGGGGTGTTTGAGGAAATATTTGGTGTTGGACTTAGTTTGGCCCCACTAACGTTTTGTTTGATCACTGCAGTCATTTCAAAAATTGTATCCTAGGCACAGGGCAGATGACAGAAAGAAGAATGCCCCAGTTCATCCTATATAAATATTACCAAGGCTGTATCACGGGTGCTGAGACAGATGCTTGTTAGAAAACGTCCAAAGGGGTATTTCCCCTGCAAGTTTCATTCTGCCCTTTGTTTGTGTTCTTGCATGCCATTAGTGCCAAAGAGCACCGGTCCTATCAGGGTGTTATGAATTTCTCCCCTCCCCTTAACCACAGAGAGTGTCTTTAAGTCTAGCTGACATTCTGGAGCCAGCTTCTGATCTCTGTTGCAATGAAGAAAATGCAGGAAGGATTTACTGCAATGCTCAGGGTTTGCTCCTGCACAAGCAGAGAGAGGAGAGGGAGGCTAATGGGTAGAGGTGGCCAAAGAAACAGCTAATGGGGAGGGACAGTTGAAACAAATGAAAAAAAAAAGCAAGAAAAAAATGTACAGCACTACTTCTTTTTATGCATGATTATTTAAGGCTCTTGATGATGTTTTGTGGGTGTTTTCTTTGGTCCTTATTTTTTAGTCTATTATCATAAGAGGAGGTTGTGTAAGGTTTTCAGGTCTCTCTGATACAGGCACTGCTTAAAAAGATGACTACCCTGTCTGTTTTGCTTCCCTGCACACACTTTGCTCTGTGGATAGTAGTTAAAATTCTAGTGAGCTGCCCTCCTATTAAAATACCTTTAATGTTTTATTGGGATGCCTCCCACTTGAAAATGGTTTAGCACATAAAGGTGCTTTGCTCATTTGAGAAAAAAATTAAACTATATTTCTGATGCAGAGGCAAGATTGTTTGGGCAGCTCTCCTGAAGATTGCTCTTTATGCAAATGGTGCCTTGGGAACGGGCAGATGAAAGTCTTTCAGGGCGGGATGACAATGCAAATGTTTCATCTACCTGCCTGGGAATGCTCTGCTGCAAGAAGGGAAACAAGCTCTCCTGCACGTTGCTGACTTATCTTTTTCTGTCTGAAAGTTCAGCATCTGCTCCAGAAATTAATTCATTTAAAGTAAAGAAGGGAAGGCCAATGTGCCTGTTTCTGAGAAGGTAGGTTCAAAAGTTTGAATCACTGTCTTGCTGAGGATGGAGAAAAGAATAAAAGAAATAAAACTAAAAAGTGTGATATACACTAAAAAACGGGAAAGCGTGTATGAAATCTGAATGTCAAGAAAATATGTCTACATAGGTTAGTTGTCTTGAATGACTAGAACAGGGTCTTCTATGACTAGGAGAACATATGGTGTAGTTGCTCATTGGAAAGAACATTTTCCAAGCCACTGTAAGTAAAAAGAAACCTGCACTTAGGTAAAGAGAGGAGAAAACAGACATCCAGTCTGGGATCAGAGAGGAGCAAAGGGTTCAGCTTTTCAGATTCTGACTGCAGATCAGCCTTAGCTGGGTTTGCTCAGCCCTCATTTTAACACAGTTATTGACTGCCTGCAAAATTCCTTCTCTCAGTGTTCCTGTTTTGTTTGGGCTTGGTTTCTTTTGGTTTTATTATTATTATTGTTAAAGCCTATGGATACTACAAAAAATCCTTTGTGCGCCCAAAGTTCTGCACATGTGTATCTCTGATGACAGTGCACAACTGCTGGCAGAATTGTGGTGGGACATTTAGCTGCCTGAGTTATTCCCACCACAGCTACTTCCAGCCCTGAGGTTGCTCTCTAGGGTCCTGACAGGGCTCAGGACACAAAAGGTTTTTTGTGGGAGGCAGTGTGACACATTGGTCTTCACCCAGTGTCCTTCTCAAAGGGAGAGTGGAGCATGCTCCATGAATTGCTAAACATCTCAGGAAGAATCAAAGACCCTGGAATCCACCTGAAAAGTCTCTGAAGGAATTGGAAGATTTTTTGGGGTGAATTAGAGTTATCTCCAGCTCTGGTCTCTGCAGTACTCTGAGCTAAGGTCTGATTTGGTACCAGACTTCACGCCTCAATTCAACAGTCTGTTTATGCTCCATGGAGATGCCTGCAAGGGGTTCACTGAGCAAACTTCACTTTTCATATCAACATTTTAAGGTGACAAGGGAGGGAATGGGACCTGGGGAGGCAGGAGGTCTGTGGATAATTTGAACACATGGTTGTGTGTAGAAAAGCCTTGTTGTAGCTACCAGTAACCATGGCATGAGTTTTCTGTTTGCCATCCTTACACAGCATTTTCTTTGTCACTGAATTAGTTTCCAAAGAACTTGCTGTTATGCTGGTTGCCAGTGTACCCACAGTGTGCAGCAGGAGGTTCAGGGAGGCACCGTGAAAGACTGAGACACCGCAGGTATTGCAAAGAGCTAATGGGACTTTCTTCATTGGAAAGAAAATCCTGTTACTGCCCCACAGAAATGTCTAAAACCTTTTACTCAGCCTGTTTACAAGGAGCAAGGTGTTGACAGCATCACTTCAGAATGTATCATCCCAAATTGTGTCTGTAAACCAGACCTCTGCCACTACTATTTTGAAATGCCTGCATAATAAATATCTTTCCAATAATTGAAATATTATTGCTGCTTCTCTCATAACCTCAGTTAACAGTCTGCCGCAAAACTGCAGTAAAGTTGCAATTCCAGTGCTATGGTACAGACCTGCTATGTTTTATTTAATCAAATAGTCTGGAATTTAATCAAAAAGTCTGGAAAACAGTCAGCATCTGAAGAACAAAATGCCTTTTACTATTGTGCAATGACTCTTACTGGAATATCTTTAAGTACTACTGAAAGAGAGCAGACATTCACCTCTTCCATCCGCTTTCCCCCCCATCTGTCCAGAGCAGGAGAGTCCATTTCCTCCACTGATTTAATTAAGGACTGAAAACGCAATTTGAAACAGTAGAGTGGATTTCCAAATTTATTTTGATATGCAAAAATCTGAGGGTTTGCTTGTGGGTTATTTTTTCTTCAACTCTGAATGAGGAGGACCTCTGAGTGGTGATGTCTATTTGGAAGAAGATCTCTCAGATGTATACTGTCTATCTTCCAGGCAATTGTGTCTAGAATGAAGAGGCTGTCAGTCCCAAACAGAAATAGGTCTCCATATTCTCTGTAAAGCACTATTCAGAAAAGTAAATGGGAAAAATAAGAGGGAAGGGTATAATGCTCATACTTAGTTAGATACCCACTTTCTACTTGAATTACATTTTCAGGGCAGAAAAACAGGAGACAAAAATTATAGAAGTAAGGCATATTATATTAGTTACATCAGAATTAATGAGTAGTCAGATCTGAGCTGTTGAGGAAAGAGAAAAGGAGAAAATTATTAGGAGAGCATCAAGAGAAGTGTCTTTGAACTAAAATTCTGAGGCCTTGATGAAAAGTATTATACAGGGTATTCAATAAAAGTTAATGTGCTCAGTAGGAAAATCTCGGGGTAGAAGTATCTAGTGTGAGAACACTCTGGAAGTTGAATGATGATTGTGTTATTCTGTCTTAGACTTCAACATTTCAAAGAGATCGGTTTTTTATAAATAAGGACTGACGGTGGCTGGTAGCTCTCTGCAGTTGTGTGGGGGTGAAAATAATTTTAAGTCAGTTGTAAGGAGGAAGAAGAGATCCAAGTGCCTGGGACAGGTGGATGCACTAGTCAGTCTGCTGTTTTGGTGGCAAGTGAAGTTGCAGCTGTGACTTGCATGCTGCATCTCAAATATTGGCAAAAGCACTGCAGTCCTAGTACTATCTACTGTAAATGGTGTTTTAAAAGGGCTTTCAGGTGGGAAGGAAAGAATCCTAAACATGAATGCATTGCTCTGGCCAGCAGACATCTCCTGATGACTGAAGATGTTAGTGACTTCTCCAAAGATGAGCGGTTGATAAGCTGAAATAAGGTAGTATATTCATGGCCACCCTGCTAGCTGTCAGGGTGAGAAACATCACCTGCAGCACAGCTTAGGATCAGGATTTCTGAACTGGGAATTTATAAGCCATCTTGGCTGTCATTTTAAAACTAAACTAAATGAAGTTGCAAATAAAAAGTGATTGCTAAAACATTGAAGGATTTTTGTTTGGTTGGGGTTTTTTTGTTGTTTGGTTGGTTTGGGTTTTTTTGTTGCTGTTGTTTTGTTTTGTTGTTGGTTGGCTGGTTTTTGGTATTTTTTGTTGTTTGTTGTTGGTTTGGTTTTGTTTCTGGTTTTGTGGGTTTTTTTTCCGGTATAAAACAAGAAAGCAATTATAAGAGCCAATTTCTTCTTATTCTACTTCTTAAAACTATCCCTGCTTGCTCTGACAATGTTCTTGTTAACTGAAAGCGCAGCTTGAACAAGACTTTACAGAGAAGATGGTTACAAAAGCAACTCCAAAGGTGGCAGTATCCTTTAGGCTGCAGGGATCGAAGGTAATGCTTACACCTTCCTGCATCTGGCTCATATGTCAGCGATCAGGGAAGCCTGGGACAGTGTTTCTTATTAGGTTTCTGTAATGTGATGCACACTCAGATAAGTAAACCACCTTTTTTTTTTTTACAACTTTAGTTGTGAGAAAGGAAGGGGAGAAGTCTGGATGAGCCTTGTGGGGTTTCTGTCCTCTTTCTTTTTAAGGTTAGAGGCTGAGAAGGGAAGACTGTGATGGTTACAGGGAGGCAGTGGCCAGGAGCAGTCAAAGGCACTTCTGTAAGCCATAGTTCTGCATGTGTATTACCTTTAATGAATCTCTGACAAGATGTACTTACTGATAAAATTCAGCCTTCTCATGTCTTGAAAAGGAAGATCAGAGAATTAGGGAGATTATGCTGGAGGCAAGGATGGAGCTCAGATGAAGATGTATAGACATTCTGAAGAAAAGGGAGGGGTAACTGCATAGGTTGCTCAAAATTTACCCAGCAAGAACACCCAGAATATGAACTGTTTAATAAGGAGGGTGACCATCCAAGAAAGAAGAAGATAACATTTAGTGGAGTAGACTGATCTTGAAATATAATCAATCCAAAAAAACCCCAAAAAAACCCAACCCCCAAAAAGGGTGTGGTGTTGGGGGAAGAAAGACATGATGCACGCAAAGAACACATGTAATTCCCATCAAAGGTCCAAAGTTATGTAGAATTTGTGAAGAGAAAAATGTTAACCATGAGGATTGCCAGACCAAACTGAGCATCTCTTAAAAAAAAAACAAAAAACAAAAACCCAGGCAGAAGGTGGAGAGCTTTTGAAGAATGAAGCAGTGGCTATTCAGCAAAGAGTTCCATTTTGCAAAGGGTAGTGAGGAATCAAGACTTGATGAAAATCAAGCCAAGACTTGCAAAGCATATTAAAAATAAACCATGATGAATCCTATTGCCATAGAAGTAGAGGGGAGACAGAAGTTAAGATTTCACCTGGATGTAAAATTAGGAATGTTCTAATGAAATCTGTTTACTCTGTGAAGTTAAAATTGCTGGTGGTGTGAAGGAGAATGAGAATGTCATGCAGAAAACATTAGATGATGGCAAAAACTAAAGAAATAGAAATGCAATGAAATTTAGTAGAATGAGGTTGAATTCATGAACGGTGACTGCTATTAGCAGTTTATGCTATAGGATAGGGCTGAACAAAATGAAAGAAAGAACAAGACTGATTTTCTGTGTAGTGCAGTTATGAAAGAAAGAGGAAAAGCATCCAAAATTTGTCAGAGGGAGTATATTCCCTTTCATGTAGAAAATATGAATACTACTGTAGAAAATACTTGCAATGCCTCCTTTGCATAATGTCTGAAATTCTGGCTGCTCAGAAGCATGAAATCAAGTGGAACAGTCACTGAAAAAGGGCTAAGAGAACAACTAGAGAGGGTCTAACATGAAAGAAGACCACATGACTCCGATGAAATAGCAGTGGAAATGACTATTGTTGCATGCTATGCACTAAAGTTTCCTAGTGTATATGCACACTATACACTATAATCTTTGGTGGAAAGGAGAACCAAGGCAAGGCTGAAACAGGAATCAGAAAAGTAATCATAAGAAACTGACTATTTATAATCAGTAAGTCATCATTTTTTATAAGCAATGATAATATTTTTAACACTTATGCCATGGGTAGGCTAGAGATGGGATTATAAATTTCTAACTGTCTGAGGAGGGAGATTCTGGGACAAGTCTCCAACAGGAGCAATGAGGAGAGAAATTTTAACTAGTTCTGTGATGGGGCTTGAACATTTTGCAGGAGAGTATTACATGATATCATGCCCTGCAGGACCTGAGAACTGGATTTAATAGCCCTTATAGTCTTCTGTTTCTAGAAAGGAAGATAAAAAAGAGGTAGAGGGAAGCAAAATGCTGAGGTCGAAGCACGACAGAACCATTCAGGAAATGGTAATCCTGGTGAATTCTCAAAGTAAGAGTCACATCTGGCGTCCAGACTGAAATGCATGTCTATAAAATGCAGGTAAATGTGTGCTTGGGAACCAGTAATGAGTAGGGTGATAGAGGATTTCCCTGGTCCTGCTTTTTCCTTTTCATTGCCACTTGACTACAGGAAGGTTTTCAGCTTCATAACTATACCAGCTTTTGGTAGCTTCTTATCTCTAGAGAACAGTAAATGTTGCATCTTAAAGCAGTCTCTGCAAGACGTAGGCTAATGCCTCAAAATGGTAATTCTCCTAAATTCCACACAAATTCAGATTTGACCCTGCTCACTTAATAGCCAGTTGTTTTATTCACAGCAGCATGAGGAATTACGCTTTTTCACTTTGCATACAGGTGTTCAGCTGCAACCTAAATTTGTAACCTTTTCTATTTATCCCAGAGAAATTTAAAATATCATGTGATTTTAGGTGACCAGCTACATATAGTAGATGGTGGAATAAGCTGAGGGCACCTGAACACTTTCACATGAGCATGTACAGTATCAATGCCCACCAATTTGTGTTGGTTTACTCAAACAGAGAAGAAATCTAAGCCCTACAATCTAAGACACACAATTTGTAGTGAACCGGTTAAGGGAGCCGTGACATTTGCCTTACTGCTTGTGGTTATTTAGCCTATCTACCTCACCAAGCTGAGCACATCCAAGTCAGTCTGGATGGGTTTTATGTCAGAAGCGATCTGGGGATGACAACCTTCCCTTTGGCAATACACAGAAAGCACCTTGTTGTTCTGAAGCAGCTTCCTTGAGATGCTCTGGTGGATGGTATTAGGAATGCAAAAGTGCTGTTGCTACCCTTCAGTTTTATTGTTCTTGCAGGTGGAAATAGACTGAGTTTGAGAGATGATGCAGTGGTGTTTGAGATGTTATCCTGGATTTTCTGGAACTACTCTCATGAACCTCACACTTTATTTTCATGTGTGCTCTAGAGAAAAGCTAGGTGAAAACATGTTGCTTTTGATGCTACCGCTGCTGAGCCAGTGAGGCTTGACATGTACCAGCACCACCCTGTGCTACCTGCTTGCCCTGAGTTCGGTTAGGGTCACTCCCCTACCCATTGCCAACGGTCTAAGGACCTCTGTGCTGGAAGACCATTTAGCAGACAGCCTCATAGACAATAGTGTCAGCACATCAATAGTCAGTGTAAGCTCTCAGCAGTCTCTGTGACAAAGGACAGCTTGACAGAGAAGGAAGAAGTTTTCTGGGGGTTTTTAAGGATCCACTGCCCACATCATGAAAGCCAGCATGGTAGAAAAATCTAAGACAGTCTCTGAATTTTTAGAGGTGGATGAGGGTGGCATTGGAAATATAAGCCAAAATCTCAGTAAACAGAATATGAAAATCTTCATGGGCTACTTCACTTGGACTGCTCCAATGGTTCAGAAGTTCATGGTTGACCTGAAGGTGACCTTATTGAGAAATGGGGAGAGTGAGTGTATGTGTAAGAGTTTTCATGCATAGAAACTCTCCCTGGGTGAGAGTTTGGTTCCTAGAAAAGAGGGCTGTATCCTGGAGACACTGGGAGAGGAAGCATGGTTGAATAAAACTTCTGACTGATATGTAGATTTCAGGTGTGGGTGCTGGGCAGCTGGTGGGGTGATCTATGCTGACCAGGAGATGTGGTGACAATGAGGAGCTGGTGGAGTTCAAGAGGTTTGTATTTTGCTACATGCTGAGTATCATCTCTGTGTTATACGTGGTGGTGATCTTGACTGAGTCTGTATGTTGCCTCCACTTCCTGTAATTCTCTATCATGAGAAGTCAGCAAGCACTCTGGCTTTTACTTTTGTAAGTGAAAATTCTGTCACACTTATGGGATCACTTTATTTTTGGTTCTTCTCTGAAAACTGTTCCAAAGATCAATCACCTCTCTTAAAATTGAAAGCTCTTATTCTTTTATAACAGAAATGTTTCCTCCTTTATCACACGCCTGCTGACTGCCTAGGGTGGTGTTTTGGTGCTGGCCAGAAATGCTGTTCCAGTGCTTGAAATCATGTAGAATGACTGCAAGATTTGCTTGCTCATAAATAACTGGGTTGTTAGTGTAATTTCTTCCTTCTGTCACTTGAAACATGAACTTGAACTCTTAGTGTGTTCATAAAAACACTGATGTCAAATTTGGGTGTGCCAGACGCTGCTGACTCTTCTCAATTCATCTCAGCCTGTCCCTCTCTGTTATCCCAAGGAACAGAAGGATGAGGGAGACGTGAGATAATTTAGTTAAAGCAAAACCAAAGATAACACAAAATCTTTGTATATTAAGATATTTTCTTGGCTTCTGCTGACTATGTTCCTGCTCCTCAGACCTAATTCTGCCTAACTGAATTAGGTGAATAAGGGTTAAAAACTGCTTCTGCTCTGGAGCCACTGTTTGGGACATCTCAGGGATGCTGGATCTCATTTATATTTGTACCATACCTGGCCACAATTTTGTTGTGGTCCGATTAAAACCTCTAGATGGTACATGATGGACCCAAGTGCTGGGGTGTGGTACTCACACAGTATGTTTCCATCCTTGAGACAGAGGCTGTGTGAAAATGAAGGAAACTATCCCTTCCCATAATGTGTTCTGGTGTTCCTCTGGTGTAAATGTAAAATATTTCCATTTAGAAAATGTAAGCTTGCAATTGAAATGAAACCTTAATTTAGAAAAACATTAGTTTCCAAGTTGCCCGTGGGCAACTGCTGGATAAAAACAGTTGCGAAAGTGGTATCACTTTCCATTTTGCTGTGGATCATGTGTATGTGTTGGAACTCTGCTCCCAGGAGGCCCCACACCCACCATCCTTGATTATTTTGGGATGTGGTGAGAGAGGGCTGGAGACTGGCAAGATCCCACTGAACACAGAGGGGTTCTCTCCTCCCTCTGGTTGGCAGCTGGCAATGCATTCCCACAATAGATTTTTTAATTATAAACCTTTTGCCTCAGGAGTGAGCCTGGCTTCAGTGAAGTTTCGCTTTCTTCCCTAATTATTTGTTATTTTCTTTCTTCAAACAGGTGCTAGATACACTCCCTTTTCATACATCCAGACTGTGTCTCATCAGCATGGGTGAGCTAGTTGCCTGTAAGGCACAGTCCGGTGCTATGCTGCCTTTTCAATATGGTAATTGGACTGGTGAAATCTGTGGGAGTCTAGGGGAGGTTTTTTGTACCTGCTTTTGTATGAAACAGTACCTTGTTCTCAGATTAAACATTTACTGGAGAAAAGTTGTGTTACTGTTGTATGGATCAGTATACCTGCTTCGTTGAGCAACCTGCAGTCTGGAGGGGGCTGGAAAGTGTCACCTCTTGATGAGAAATGGGAGCCGCAAAACCATGTTCAAGCCCTTGGATAAGTGTCAACTGGCCACAGTTTCTTCACACTTTTTCGGAGCTTTAATTTGATTTTTGCTGTTGGCTTTAGTGCAGTGTTAAAGTTCAGGGATTCCTCTGTCATGTAGATCTAATTAGGCAGAAATGTAGAAAAATCAGAAATCTTTCCCCTGAAACCCAGTAGTCCAATGAGTGCCATATAATCAAGAAAGCCTTAGATGGAAAGGAGAAGCCATCTGAATGTCTGTCACATTTGTAATCTGTATTTCAGGCCACATGAAAGAGAAATTTGGAAAAAAAAAAAAAATCTGGACTGTGCACATTTGGTTTCTTCCTTTTGATAAAAAATTTGCAGGTACCAACCAGCCTTTTACATAGACAATGTCAACATTATTGATACACACTGAGACTGGAACACTATCCATGCTAATTTTTTTTTTTTCATAAAGCCTAGTATTTTTGAGGATTAGCTGCAACACATATTGAATAATTAGCTCATAAATAATCAGAATTGTACATTCAAGTATTACCAAGCATCTGCATACAGACAGAAACAGCAGCTGATTGACTACTGTCCCTGCCCAAACAATGGAACTGCTTCATACAATAAAGAAGGAAAATTAAATCTGCTGTCTAGCAAAATAGGGGGTTTTTGTTAAAATTACAAGAGAGAAAATTAGTGATCCAGACATTGTCTCATTTCTGAACATACAAATATTTCTGGCAGTTTAGTATGCAATGTTTTTTCTTTCAATAAACTATTCTAAGTTGGTTATTAGGCCATAGTTGTAATTTACATGAACTACAGGGAAAATCAGAACAGCTGCAGCACCTCTTCAGTACTAGGGCTTTTAATTGTGCCTACTTCTTTGCACAGCACACAGCTCACACGAGTGCTTCATGCTGTGCTTGGATGCTGCACAACACAAGCAGGAAAAGGATATGATATTTTTCAGATCACTGCAACGCTTTATTCTGAGTGATTTGTAACTCTGTCTGCTGAAACCCACAAATGCCATGCCCTTCAAGATGCTGTGAGCCAAACCTAGAGGGTGATGTGGATATCCAAATGGTAGCGGAATGGCCTCCCTGTCTCACTGTGCTGATGGCAGTGGCCACAGTTCCAAACACAGACCTGTTGCTCTGCTTTACAGGGCCTCTTCACAAGCTGTTTCTAAATTGTAAAATCTGAAGAGCTATCCCAGACAACCTCTAAACAAGGCACACTAGCATCAAATAGAAGTGACTTAATTTTTTAATTAGAAAAATTAACTGTTCTTCAGGAAATATTTTAGTAATTTATACGAATAATTTTGAAAAAATCAGTGAATATTTTCTTCCAGAATCTTCCACCCACCCAGAGAAATCCTCATCTCTGTGCTGTCAGCATCAGCTAGTGCTCCCTGGTCTCCTTTGCTAATTGTCTCTCCTCCATACTGGTCACTCCTTGCCATTCAAGGGACCACTTGTCACCTGGCAGTTCCTCGTGCTCCAGCTCCCGTGGCACAGCCACAGCACTGTGCTCCAGCAGTGTGCCCTCTCTGCTGGCTTTCCCCCACTGGTTTATTCTTGTGCAGAGGTGTAAGCTATTTTTTTTTTTTTGCTTGTGCAAAATATAAGAACCTGTGCGTGGGCTGCTGAGTATGTGATGGTGGAGCAGCTGGCAGGTGGAAACTTGTTTCTCTGCAAGAAAGAGAGCTGTTCCTGAGCCTTTCCTGCCTACCCAGCTGCTCCTAGGCTGGAGCTTGCCTGTGGAAACAGGGCAGGCATCAGAGGTTTGGGAGCTGGAGGCTGTCAGGGGAGATAGGTAGAGTGGGCAAGGATAAGTCTGGGCTGTGGTCAGGCATATGGGATGTGCAGGACTGTGAGCATTTGTGGGAGAGATTAAAATGGGGATTTGAGTCAGTGTATGTTGGTTTGGATAAACCTGTGTAGAGAGACTGAAGAGGAACAGAGGACAGGTAAACTCATTTTTCTTCAAAATTATTTACAGTCCTGCCTCCGGCTGACCCTGCTCCTACAGCGCCTCCTCTGTGTTTGGAAGAAGGCACAAACAGCACCACAACTGCTGCCCACTCTCTTGCACCCATCCCTGCAGGCTGCCGCCACTGCCTGGTCACCTCTGCTAGGCAAGCGGCGAGCTACACAAGTCTTCATCACTCTTGGTCTGCCTGTGCTGCCTGTTTCCCATTCAAATGTGGGGCAGAGCGAGACCTTTTATGTTCTCCTAGAGATGGACATGTGTTTATACCCTGTGTGTGGCTGTCTATTACAGTGGGAGTTTCCCAGGGCAGAAGAGGTATCCCCACTACACCCTGGTCTGCTTGGGGAGATAACATCCCAACTTATTTCTGAGGTCTTTATCAGAGTGTAATGTTTTTCTTACTGTTAGTAGTGGCTGGGAAACTGTAGCAGCCATTATAATCATCAGGAGTTGGAGATACTCAGCACTTCACTGGATTGACCCTGAGCGGTGGGACACCTAACTAGAGAGTATGGAAGTTAGATATCTGAGTCTGAGCTAGCCACCCTAGCCATTAATTTACACCTTAGATAAAACTTTCACTTCACATGTTTTCCAGCAGCACAGAAGACCAGCATGTTTCAGCTATTAAGTGATTTAAACTGCAGGTACCAGTGAGTCAAAATCTTTCAGAGATGATGAGTTCGGCAAAATTTACTTCTGATCTTTCATCAGTCTGATAAACTACCTTTGCAAGGAAGGCCAACCTCACAGTCAGATGCTCAGGAGGACGCAGCATTAAATTGTTTCTGCTATTTACTGCACTGCTAATGGCAGAGTGGTGACCTCTGCTTTGGCTTCCCCAGTTGCACAACATCCTACTAGTTCTTTTAGATTACAGGAGAGGAGTTTCTTGATGTTGCTACTTGAGGATCTTGTGGGTTTGGTTTGCTCTAGGTTTTTAACTCTTCTGGAAGGCTCCAGTGACTTTCCACCTACAAGAGCCAGGATTTCCTCAGCAGCCCTCCTCTCAGGAAAGACAATAGGTTTGTTTGGCAGTGCCTAGTGTTTATCAGGTATTCTAAGTTCATTAAATGAAATGGAATGGAGCTTTTAGAAGTATTATTAGCAAGATTAATATAATTTAAGAGAGTAGGAGAGTGCTTCATTTCCTACCTCCAGCAATAAACTGAAAATAAAATGTAAATGTCAAGTGGTAATGTAGCAGTGTGCTTAGCAACCAGATGATCAAATGTTATGAAAATGCCAAGAGCAGTAAGTCAGAGCTGCATGCTTGTGTGGTTGTGTACGTGTAAATAATCTTCCTTCCCTTCCTAAGACCTGAATATTGGCAAAGGTTATTTTGTTCCTTTCCACTTCTCCATTTGAGTGGTAATTAGCTTAACGACATTAAAAGATAACAGAGAGCCAATATAATGTTGATAGAAAGGGAGACCCGAAATCTCCAGATACAATAATATATTAGCATGGCAATCAAAGTGGTATTAGGCTGGATAGAAATGTGACAGACTTTTCAGATGCTTCAGAAGGCTGAGGTTAGTATGAAGAGTGGGTATCTGATAAGCATGACATTATAAGAGGGGCCCTCAGGCTTTGAGATAAAGGTCAGATATGATTATGGAGATTTAGATAAAAAAGGTATGTAAAGGGACAGCCTCTCACCTTAGGATGTTTCTGAGCCCTTCGTGTCCTTTGGAAAATCTTGAGAGACAAAGAGAAGGCACTCCCAGGCTTTGGGAAAAACTTGTTTGACCCATCATGAGGAACCAAGGGAATTATTTCACAAGCTATGCAAGCTTTCGTGCTAGGCATTAATATGGACTTGCTGATCACCATTTCCCTGTCTTAATGTTTTCCTGATTATACTGTATACATTTCTTCCCTTGCTCAAATGTTTGTAGAGTGTTACCAGGCCTTGCTCATATACTTTGAAGGGGTTTTCTTGCCTTTTCTGTTAAATCAGCCCCTCTAGGGCATTACGCATTTTTTTTGTAGCTTTCCATTGAACTACCTGTATTTTATCAATACCTTTTTGACAATAAGTTACCAGGTCTCACTGTATTATCTGAGGAGCTATCTCATGAGAGCAGTAACTGTTGCTCCTAGCTCTGGAACGGCTGCATTTTTTAAAGCAAAGTTGTGGGTTTTTTTCCTTCAAGCCATTTCAGGCAGCCTGCAAACACCAAAGGACTGAGCTACTCCATAAGAAAGCTCTTCCTATGGCACCAGTGATGTGTAAGCTTTGCCCACGACCACGCAGCTAGGTGTGGTGCTAGGAAACGGTGAGCATCTACGGGTGTCACTAACAGAAAAGGGCCCTGAGCTTTTTCCCAGATAGCATGGAGATTTTTGGAAAACCAGTTCTAAATATAATGCAGATGGATTGCCTGCTACTGCACTGCTTCCCAGTACAACCACCTCACTGGTTTGAAGGTTTATAGGCTGAAAGACATGTCCTGAATAAATGCAGTGCCTTGTTTAGTTCTTTGTAACTGTTAGATTGATTAAATTTTACTCAGCATGCTCTGCCTTGCCCTACCCCTCCTTCTGTATCGATTTTCTTCGTGTGGGGTATGAAAGCTTTGTTCACCTGAGAGCAATACCCCTGGCCTCCTGCCATCCTGCCTGCCTTGGATCTTAGGCCTCATACTGCCTGTCTGCTTCCCATTTCAGCCCTTTTCCTCAAAAGGAATGCCACAGATCCGAGCGGTGTTTCGTGTTGTTATTCATCAGCAAAATAAAAAACAAAGCTCTCACTGACTTCACTGAGCACAAAAAATCATGTTGCTTTAGGGCTGCTATTTTTCTTTTAATAGGAAATATATGATAGGATGTATTGTGTCATCTGTATTGTCTACACAGCCAGTTGGATCCAAATGAAGGTTTGTGTCACAAAAGTCCAAGTAGCATCAGTTAACCCAAAAGGGAGGCTGAGATCATGAATATCTAACATCTTTTTCAGTCTTTTACCTCCCCTGTGCCTATGCTGAAGGTCTGTACTGTTTGGTACTGACTAGACCTAGGCAGGAGCTTGATTATTTCTCTTACTGGAAATTCCAGGCATTCCCAAACCTTTCCTTTGTTACAAAATTGACGAGAATTAAAAAAAAAAAAATTCCTTTTTCCATGGGGGAAAAAAGTCTGAAAGCAATCAACAGGAAACAAAAATGAAACTGTTCTGATTTTGATATTTGTATTAAAAATTGTGAACACTTGAATTTTAAAAGCTTGGAAAAGTTTTATAAGTCTTTTTGCAATGGTAAAGAGCATATGTTTATAAAAAAAAAAAAAAAAAGAGCAGATGCTACTTCTAAAGACAGCATTTGGATTCCAACTTTCTCTCAAAACAAATCTGCCTTTCCCTTTAAAAAACATTTTCTAAGACAGATCTCTTGCAAAGTAAGCAGCTGATGTCCAGTGGCTCACTTTTCCTACCTGTGTTTTGGTTTGCTCAGCTCCTCTGAAGCCTTCTGGTATGCAAAATCCTCTAGAAATATCATGCACGTGGACAACTACATGGCATATGTGGACTTTTCTAAGCCAATGCCATGAAAACATCAGTAGGGATTTTGCAGGCTGAAGGCCACTCGTGCAGCTGGCTCCAGGCTGTACGAATGCTGTGCTTGCAGCACGGGCAGCAATCACCTTGGCATGGTCCTCTCTAAAGAAGTAGCATGTTGGCTTGCTTGCTAGAAGCTAGAGAGGGATTGTTTTTTAATGAATGTTATTACTAAAGATATCAGACCTTTAGAGAAAAGGTAGGTTTTGAAATCTAATTAACTTCTTCCACTGAGTTAATAAAGGGAAAATAAATGTAGCCTTCTTTCACTGTCGCTGTTCTTTAGTACCAGATTATCAGCAATAGAGGACTCTGGTGTAATTCTGCTTTCCTGGACTGACTTCCATTTAAAATTTTCATATCAACAAAAGGACCAATTTAAGTTACAGTGATCTGAAAATATCAAACGTAGCCGACTAACAGAATGACTATCTGAGCAAAAGGAGACCTGTTGGCAGTGCTCAGAAACTGCTCTAAGGACTTTGACTTTGGCTGTGTAGCTATAAATTGTCATTAGCATCCTGCTAGGGTATCCTACGTGTAAGGGTTGGTAACTAGTGCAGTGCACATACAGTTCTGTGTAACATTAGGGTGTTTTGCTGCTTTATGTTAAGTGAATTTTTGACCCTGTCGGTACTGACCCACATCTGGTCTTAACTATAATGCTGAAATTCCCTCACCTTCAAAAAGTTGCACTGAGCTCAGTCCTGAGGGTTTTCTTTTGTGTAATTCCTTCGTTAAACATCATCAGGGCACAGATCACTGCATGGTCTCCAGTTTTCTAAGAACCTGGACCCAAGGAGGAAAAGTGAGTTACACTGGGAGTTTGGAAATTTTGCCCAGACATCAAAGTTGGGAAGAAGCTAAAAAATTAAAATATCTGGACAGCTGATACAAGATAAATTCCTGGAGGCCTGAATACAGCTGCTTTCTGCAACAAGGCTGGCATTTTTGCTTCTTAATGCCACTTGCACTCAATTAATAGTGCCTATGTGCATAATATAAGTAAAATTGCAGTAGGCAAGAACATAATAACAAGCCTGCTTGCTCTCTCCACTCCCAGCAAAGAAATAATGCAAGCCATTAGTTTCTCCTTGATGATTTGAAAGTCCAAATAATGCATTTGTACACTTTGTGTGTGGATTTGTGTATTGAATTATAAAATTTGTATTAGGTGGATGTTTATGAAATTGTATTTTAAGGATTCATGACTAATTTTGTCATTTTTCCAAAATCTTTGTAGCTTTTATTTCCTTTTTGAATATTGGAAGACTTTTTAGGGATTAGATTCAGCATCACAGCCTGGGGAAATTTTTTAATGTGCTTGCTGGCTCACATTTCACAACCCTGGGGTGTGGGTTTTTTTTCAGAAGATTTAAAGTGAATACAACTACTACCATACTTCTGAGCAGCAATAAATGAGTTCAGTGCAGTTGTTTTCTGTCATTAATTTTAGCCAGTAATATTTTTACCAAGACCTCTCTTCACTGCTCTCTAAATTGCAATTACTCTCCTGAACAGGAATAAATGTTGCCTACCCAGATAATTTTGTATGGTTTTATGTAGACTTAATTTAACATATTGATCTTATCTCTCTCCAGGCTAGAAGCAGAGCATCTCACGTGTTCTCACACTTTAAAATTAGTTCGACCATATTCCCCATGATTAATTTTTCAAGAGAATTTAACTTTGAGAAATAGAGGAACTATCAGAGGGTTTGTCTTAATGAAGTTGTTTCCATTCTGCTTCTTCATGACTGATAGGTTTTATCTCAACTAGTTAAACAAAAACCCTGTGATGAAATAGGAATTTTAGAAAGAAATAATCTCTTAAGATATTCAGGGTACCAGAATTAGCTCTCTCCTTTAGAAAGCTGAGTATATTTTTATATACATAAAATATTTTTTCAGAGGAATTTTTTGTCTGTTTTTGTTTTTTTGGGTCGTCTTATTACAATGGTTTGCATAGAACACTTCAGCTGTCATTTAATCAGCTTGGTATTCTTTCTTAGGAAGACTATTAGATTAACAAAGTTCCTAAGAGGATTTAGATGCATTACTAATCCCAAAGCCAGGAGACTGGCAGTAGTTGGTTTTTAAAAACCCAATGTAACAATTTAATGAGACTGCAAACAGAGCTCTGGACAGTTTGATCACTTTTATGTGTGTGAGGAGAGAAAGGAAACATCTTCTGCCAAAATTTCTGTGAAACACTGCTTGCTGTGCATCTGGTACATGGGCGGCATCTAGGATGTCAAGTCCAGTGTCTGTCCCTATGTGTTTTTTAATGGGATGGGATACCTCAGATGGGTGCTGTGAACCAAGGACCAGCAGTGGGTAATTCACAGTGAGCGCCCACAGCAAGCTATAGAATGTTTTCCAATATTTTTTTGGTCAACCCTTTGGGAGGAAAAAAAGCCCATCAAAATGACAACATTAAGAGATAGAAGAGCCATACAATTAAAAATCAAAAATGTCACTCTTTTCTGTTGGTTCCTTTGCTTACACTGACACAGCCAGACATGTTGGAACACAGCATTAAGGGGGTCCTTTGCTGGCACCCACCTCAAAGGCATGCAGGTTTATAGGGAAGGAGTGAGAAGAAAGGAAGTTTTTAGGATTACTTTTAGGATTATTTTTAGGATTTAGGAGGCCCTTCTAGAGCAAGTGGTTTAAAAAGAGGTGGAATCATCTACAGAAAGTGGAATATTTATCAAACTCCAAAAAGCTTTTGCATTCATCTACTATGATATTCTAAATAATATCAGCTCTGGATTTTCCTTAATTCCTGTTTGGAGTCACGAACATTTTTAGAGGGAAATAATTATAGCTTGATATTTTTAAAAACCTTTGAGTGATAGAAAAGCTACCAGAAAACCTGAAAGCCTACTCCAGTGTCTGACAGCATGTACAATTAAAACCTTGCACCTTTATATTTTCGCTGCTTTTGGACTCCTGCCTGTTACACTGAATGGCTCTGTATCTCTAGGGTTTTTTTCTATGGCTGGTATTTATAGACAAATATACATTATATAGATATGTGGCAATCAAGATGCAGAACTCTGGCTATCTGTGTTTAAAGTATATTTTCCATTTCTTCAGTTGTTCTTACAGCTTTCCTGTAAATCTTGTCTATTAAGCTCTAATAACCTCTTTCTACAACTGTGGGCACTAAAATTAGTCAAAGTTCTCTAATAGCACTCACATCCCATTAAAAATATGGAGGCAAAATAGCATCTTTGATGCTGCCCCTTACTCCTTTGTTGATCAGCATTGGATTGTGCTGTCTCTTTCAGCTGCTGCATCAGAGATCTGGCTCAGCTGATGGTCCCCAGTGATACCCAATTTTTTACCAAAGCTGCTTGTTCCTGGAAGAGAGGCTCCCAGGCTGCAAGTCTGGCCTGCAGACTTACTTTCTAGAGTGTAGAATCATACAATCATAGAATCATTTCAGCTGGAAAAGACCTTTAGGATCATTGAGTCCAACCATTAACCAAACACTGCCAGGCCCACCACTAGGACATGTTCCTAAGTCTACACAGCTTTAAAATACTTCCAGGGATGGTGACTCCGCCACTTCCCTGGGCAGCCTGTTCCAGTGTTTTAAAACCCTTTGAGTGAAGAAGTTTATCCTAATGTCCAACTGAAACCCTCCCTGGCACAACTTGAGGCCATTTCCTCTGGTTCTATCCCTTGTTACTTGGGAGAAGAGACTGACCCCCACCTCACTTCAAGCTCCTTTCAGGTAGTTGTAGAGAATGATAAGGTTTTATCCGAACCTCCTCTTCTCCAGGCTTAACCCCAGATGTATGACTTCATGTGTTTGGTATCTTTATATTCAGTTTTCCAATATCTCTACCATCGGAATGGGACAACTTTCTGTGGCCATCTCTCCACAGCCAACTTTTCACAACCAACTCTATGCAGCCAGTGCTTCACTGGATAATTCTGCATGGCCAATTTTACGTGGAGACCTCTCTACCCTGGTGTCTCACAGGAGGTGGAGGAGGGAACATCTGAAAGCTCATTCCTGCTGTGCCTTGGGATTGGTTTTTTTTGTTTGTTTGGGTTTTTTGTTTGTTTTTTTGGTTTTGTTTTTTTTTTTTCTTTTTGAGGAGTATTGTTTTTTAGACTGAAGGACTTACAGACATGGCATCCCACCACTTCAGCATCATCCTCAGCCCCAGGATACAGGGAATGTTGGGAGACAGCAGTTTCTGCTGCTGTGGTGCTTCTCCCCTGTACACAATTCTCATGGCAGCACCAGCATCAAAGCAACTGCGGTAGCCTGATGGGCAGCAGGAGGCAGTGGGGCAGCTGCCTGCTCCCCAGCTTCCCCAGCAAAACCTTCCTATAGTTCTCCCCTCTCGCCTTGCATCCCACCTGTGCATTGGCTGGCTGCACTTATGTTGGTCAAAACTTCAATTTTTATGTATCACATTTGATTTAGTTGTCTTTCTCTCACATTTAGTTGCCTTTATCTCATGGTTAATTTGAATATTACTTTATTAATGAGTTACTGAAAACAGTTGCAGAGCAAGCCGGACAACTCTGATGACCAAGCACGATGAAGGTGTGTGATCAGTTGGCTAGCACATGTTACCAGTTGTATAACTCTTTATTTCTTTTACTTTAACTCCCTTATATATGCACAGCTTCCTTATAAAAATCATACTGCTTGGTTGCTACTTGTGAGATGGCTGTGGCAGTTCGAAGCCAGAGAGGGAAAAGTTCATGTGTGATGGATACTTTTATGTATTCAATAGGGTCAGCAAAGGTGATGATTCTGTTAAATTTTGGTCGTGTGAACAGATTGGATGATGCAAGGCTGGAGTTCACATCAGAGACAGAGAGATGATCAGGAAGATCAATCAACATTCACTCTTTCCTTCTACACAGAATATTGAAGTGGCAACATCTGTTACAGGGATAAAGTGTCAAGCTGAAGAAATGGTGGAGAGTACAATGGAAGTTTTTCCTTTTTGCATGTCCATCTTGAGTTCAGCAGTTCATGTTGTAATTATAAGAACAGAACTTTGTGAAAAACAACATGGAGTAGGCAAAATCCATTAAACACAGCACCTTTGGACCCAGTGCACCTGGATGACCTTGTATTACCTGAAGAATACAAGACCTCTTCACCAGCACCAGGCATGCACAAGTCCTTCTTGGTTGGTGATACTGGTGAGTGACACAGAAGGATTCTTACATGTGGCAGAACAAGTTGGCTGCAAATTCTGCAAATATCCAACACCTTGTACCTGGACAGCACATTTGCAACAGCCCCCAAACCCTTTGCCCAGGTCTGTGTGATCCTGGTGAAGAAATATTGGGTACTGTACCCCCTTGTGCCAGACAAACAGCACACCATGTGTATTAAAACACTGGTGCCTAACACGGCCACAGTCCATTCACTGTGATTACAAAATGGCTCTCATGAATGTCATAAAGGAATTCTTCCCAGAATGGCTCTAAATGCTGCTTTAGAATACAAGAAAGCATTTGACATTAATAGGTGCTGTTCAAGAATTTGACATGAACACGGAGCTCACACTCCAGACCAAAACGGCCTTAGCATTTATGCCTGTCCTGGGCTTGGAGAAGTATGTTGCTACTTTGGAGGAATACCTGCCCAAAGAGCTTCAACCTTTTCCCAACTGATTTGAGAACACCGACATCAGGCATCCAGGTGGGAGAAGGCATGGTAGACGAGTTCCTCCATTTCCACCACCCTTATGGAATCTGTTTGACAGGACACGGAGCACCGATGATTGCGCTAACAACCATTCTGAAGCTGCTCATTGTTGCTTCTGAGCTGAACTGGGAATGTGCCATCCAACCCTGTTGGCCTCTGAAAGGTGCAGAAGGGCAGAGCTACCTATTATCAACAGTTCATTTCAGGCCACAGTCCTCTAGTCAAATTGAAGAAATACTGCAAAGCAGATGAGTGTATTTCAAACATTCTGTCTGATTATGGCAACAGAAACCCCACAGGATACTTGCATGCCATAGCTCGCAATTATCAATTAATATAATGAAGTGGGGTTTGATGTTTTACTATTACATTTTTTTTACCATTTCCAAATTTCACCACGTATACATGAGCAGAAACAGGTCACCCAGTGTGTTGGGTTGGCAGCAAAGAGTTGTCCTAGACCCCATAAAAAGAGAAAAAACCCCCAAGCTGAGGCAAACAAAACAGCAGGCTGTCCCACCAGACAGTGCTCAGGTGGACAGCTTCTCTGCAGTGCTCAGAGCTGAACCCAGAGCTGTGCCCAGACCTGCACCCAGAAGCTGCACCCAGAGCTGCTCCCCCACCTTCTTCCCTGCTGCCTCCACTGACACTCACCCCCCTGCCTGTGTGCCTCCCCCTCCTCCCCCTAATGTAATGTATATTGCAGGCATGGCAGGAACAAGCTCATGGGTGGTCCCCCTAACACCTCCCATGAGAGACTGCTCAACGCCAGGTACTCAGGGTTCCCTGTGATGTTCAGGGGAACTTTGTGGAGCTCACTGTATGTGGAGAAAGATGAGTGGAATCTGCTGAGCCACGTAGAGTTAGCCACAGGTAGAGTTGTGCATGTAGAGTTGTCCCACAAGGAGCTGGCCACGGAGAGTTTTCCTAGCATTGTGACCAGTCCTCCCAATTGTTCCCCTTCTCTGTTCTTCACATTATTTGCAGACTTGGGGCAGTATGAGCTTTTATACCTCCAATGCACTAGTAAAAAACGTAGAATGAATACCCACGTGAACCCATTAGGAACCCACCTCTTCAGTTATGATTTGTGTCCTACAGGACTTGTGCTTGTAATTTTGAATCTGGTGATAAGTGTTGGTTCTTCTTTCCTCTATTTTTTTTTACTATACTAAAATACCTTATATATACCTGAAGTTAATATATATGTGCTGTTACATTAACAACCAAACTTGTACTATCACAAAAATATCATCAAATTTATTGGGAAAAATTGATTTTCTGTAAATCTGTATTACTGGCATTAGTTGTCTCATCTACTTTTAAATACTATTAACAGACTCTTCTTTCAGGTATTCAGTTATATTGAGTACAATTGTTGCTCAACTGAATATCCAGTATTTATTTATTTTGACTTATTTTAGAAAGCCTTGGCACAATATTAGGTCTCTTTCCAACCTTTGGAACTTCTCTAATATTCAATAAGGTATTAAAAATTGACATATTGTCCAATTTTTATAGCTCCTTGTTCAACTCTTTTTGATATTTGGACACCATTTTTTCAGGATTAGAATTTTTAAATAATATTTTTATTTTATT
>JAAGNO010009342.1:0-21778 GCA_033439905.1 Ceryle rudis | reverse complement strand
TTAAGAAAAAATATATATAAAATCCATATATTTTTCAAAACACAAATAGAAATCTAAACCCCCCAAAAAATCTCAGTTCACACTAAATTTTCACCAGTCTTCAGCTTCAGCACATTTTTCAATGTGCTCATTTCCTTTAGAGCTCCTGTTGCTATTTAAAGCCAGTGTTCATTGATTCATTTATTTTTGAGGACGCTATTCCATCAGCTTTCAAGATAATGAAGAACTTACATTGCATTTCATCTTTGGGTATATTCAAGTACATTATCAATTTAATAAAAATGAAACCTTGGTTATTTGGTCAAAATGTACTTTGCCGGTCCTTCCATTTTTACATATTTTGATTTCATGGCAAAGATAACACAATATTTACATCTTCTAACACCAGTCCTTGTCTAGATGACATCAGAGCATTACAATACTGCCTAGATGATACAAGGTATAATTTTGTCAAAATCTATATAATTCCCTTAATTTTTCCATTGATTCCACAGTCTGTAGACAAATAAAAGAGATTTTTTTTGTGATTTTTTTGATATATAAACACAATTATACACATATATAAACAATTTGTGTATCACTGGTCACTTTTTAATATATTTGACATAGATTTCAGTTGGGTAACTGCATTCTTGTCAGATCTCTGCTAATCCCACCTAAGCAAATGACATATTTGAATTAGCTGAAACATTTTTTGTTCCTAAAACAAGACTGGATGCTTGGCTAAAGTGCTATGTCTCACTGAATCATTACCTCTGAAAGTATTTCTGGACTCAGACTAAATTAGGTGACCACTTTACAGAATGCAGGAGGCTTCTCACAAACTGAAGGATATTATTGTATGTTTCTCTACCAGTTCTTTTGCCCCTCAGTTACTGGGGAAATTTTCTAGCAGTATTACTCAAACGCAGTTTGTGAATTGCCTTCAAATGTCAATTAAATGACTCTCATAAAACAAGAATTACTTATTATAATAACAAATTATTACTATTTTTGAAACTTCATATATTTGCCTTCAATGACTCCTGTAACGTGTATATCTCATTTTATTTAGTTTTCCTTATGAAAACTAGGGAAAATTATCAACTTAATTCTACCAATATTAAATTACAAATGCCATTAGGTGAGGTCCATAATAGCAAAATATTTGTGGAAAAGAATGGAGAAGATGAAGTATAGACAAGATTACATCTAATCTTAAAGATGTACCACATTGAAATAGCTGATCTTGAAGAATAACAAGTCTATTTTTACTATTGATATACTCTATATTGACTCTTTGTATTAGAAGATAGAAGGAATTAATCGCACTGGTTGTAACATCTTAGTTCTGAAGCCTGTAAGCTTTTGTTAGGAACTTACTGAAACAATAATGCAAGGTAGGTGCCACTGTTTCAGTGTTAAAAAAAATAAAGTAAATTGATTCAGGTGCTAAATCAGAATGCATGCAAGACTCGATGCTTTATAGTAATTATTTAGATTTTAGGCAAATACAGAAGTCACCATACTTTTTTTTTACAAGCAGTTAGAGATATAATAATAACTTAGTCTACAAGATGTGAAGAGACAGCTTGCAGGAATATATCCACTGCTGAATCGTTATCAAACACTCCTGAAGTACAGAAATAGGATTTGTAGAGGAATTATCAGCCTGAAGTAGCAATAAATCTGTATGTTGTCTGCATAACAATGATATTTAAAGCCATTTTAGTTATTAATGTCAATCAGTGTAACCACAGGCAGAAAGAATCTTAGAAGTAAATTTTTAAGGTGGATGTTAGGAGGAATTCACACAAATCCTGATAGTCATAATAAGCAGGATTTGATTGCTTATCTCCTGTCCTTTATATACTGGGCTAATTTGGTTTGTAGTGCATAGACATTTGCAGATTGGAGACACAGCAACAGTTTCAGACTTACTGCACAGGCACAGGTCATGTTTACAGGAAAGTAATTACAGTCTGGGCCTAGTGCCTCTACTCAACACAAATGATCTTATCGTCAGGGTGCATTCTACACATCTGAAACATTTGCAGTGGCTTTACATAATACATATGTAGTGAGTTCAATACATCTGTACAGTCATTTATTTAGAGCATGGGTAGTGGTCACTCATCCTGAAATTTAGTATATCTACTGGAGAAGGAAAATTACTATTCAACCTGATGAAACAGAATTACCATCCTGGTAATGTCTGGAATATACTGGATTGTCAATAGCATGTTCTTGAGAACTTTGTGATCCTGATGATTATTCAGTTACTGAAGATTAAATAAAACTTTTGTAGTGATGAGGACATGATTTCTTGGGAAGCTTGAGACAGCTTCTGATTTTTTTCAGGGATTAAATTCATAAAAGTCACAAAGGATTATACAGACTGCTTCACATTTTGTACAAGAGTAACTCAGTAGTTATTATTTCTAACATTTTTACATAAAACCAGATTACACTTAAAGGAAGAAAAATAGAAGGGAATCCCCTTCTGTTTGTGACTGATGCTATCAATAACATACTATTCTTGTTAATGGGTCTCATCTCTAACATATTGTTACATTATTTTTTTAATGAGAATAAATGGATATTTGAGAATCAATTTATAATTAAATAATGAAAGCTATTAATTACAAATTATTCATTAATTTATAATTAAATAAAACATCATTTTATAATTAACTTGCACTTGAAGATTGTACTGACTCATATGATGATATATATGCCTTGTTCATTTTCATCTAAGTCAAATCAGATTTTCAGGTTTCATAAAAATTTCCTTTAGTTTCTTGTAAATTTTGATAGTCAAGATTAATTTTAAACTATTAAAAAGATTTGTTAGAGGCGTTTTTGCTTTTCTGGTTTTTTTTGTTCGGTTGGTTGGTTGGGTTTTGTTTTGTTCTTTTTTCAGTAAAACACTACTGTCTTAAGGAATATATTATTTATTTTGAATGTGGAAAACCAATTGAACCAGTAGAACCATTCAGACTGTTGGAAACTAATTTTTTTTTTTTGTTTCCTACACAAGAAGGTCCTGATATTCATCATGATCATCAAATGCAAAATTCATACTAGTCTACTAACTTGAAATATATACATATATACAGTGGCATTAAAGGTTGACTGATGAAAAGGAAAGAAATACTCAGGTGAATAAAAAAAAAAAGATCTTGTAAAAGTCTTCCAGGTTATTAAATTCCTTTAGAGAAATCCACGTTTGTCATTACAAATTTGTCATTAACCCGTTTATAGAAAAATCTTTCACATGTTTAGATTTAAAGGTTCTAAAGAAAAACCTTTTTAACTTACTCCATGTATTTTCAGGGTGTTAAATTACACTGGCTTTCAGATTTTGTAGAATGCAAATAATAGTTGGTTGGGTGGGGTTTTCTTGGTAGAAGAAAATGACCAATATGGAAATTCTATCACTTGAAATATTTAAGATTAATCAGTGAGGAGTAATTTAATACATTTTGAAAAGGTATCAAGTGGTCTTTTGAGTTACCTTTCAGCCTTGAATTCCTACAGTCTGTTCAATTTCCTTCCTTCCTTAATTTTTAGCTGTCAGTGTAAAATTAATGTGAAAGTTCTAAAAAGAAGAAGATTCAATGACTGCTATCATGAACCGCAGCTGAGCTCAGGTATTTTGGGGAAGAATAAAAGTTCACTAAAAACTTGTATTATGTTGTCCTTAATTGAATGTGGCTTTAGGTATCTGCAACATTACTCAGAAATATATCTAAATTCATTATTGCATTGTGCAGTGCTTTGACCTTGGGTAGCTACCAGGTGCCCAGCAAGCCACTCTATCACTCCACCTCCTTAGCAGGACAGGTGGAGAAAACGTGACAAAAAGCTCATGGGTCAAGATAAGGATAGAGAGAAAATTAATTTAATTTATTACAAATTAAACAGAGTAGGATTACAAGAAGTAAGAAAAATCTTACAAACACCTGTGCACCTCTCCCTTCTTCCAGGGCTCAACTTCACTCCCAACTTCTCCACCTCTTCCCCCCTGAGCAGTCCAGTGGGATGATGAATGGGGATTGCTGGCAGTTCATAACACTTCAGTGCTGCTGTTCCTTCCTCCTCCTGTTCTTTCCCTGCTCCAGCATGGGCTCCCTCCATGGGATACAGTCCTTCATGACCTCCTCCAAGGTGGGTCCTTACTACAGGCTGCATTTCTTCAAGAACTGCTCCAGCACAGGTCCCTTCCATAGCATACAGTTCTTCAGGAACTGACTGCTCCAGCATAGATTCCCTGCAGTGTCACAGGTTCTGCCTGAAAACTTTCTCCAATGTGGATACTACAAGGGCTGCAGCTTCCTTCAGGTCATCTCCACCTGCTGCAACATCCTTCACTGACTGCAGTGTGGATATCTGATCCACCACGGTCCTCCATGGGCTACAGAGGGACAAACTATGTCACTATGGTCTTCTCTACAGGCTGCAGGGGAATGTCTGCTCTAGTGCCTGGAGTACCTCCTTGACTTCCTTCTTCTTTGACCTTAGTGCCTTCTGGGCTGTTCTTTGACATATTCTCTCACACAGTTCCTATTGTGTAGATTTTTAACCCTTTCTTAAGTAAGTTATCACAGAGGCACTACCAACGTCACTGATGGGCTCAGCTTCAGCCAGCAGCAGGTGCTGGCTGGAAATGGGTCTGTCAGACATGGGGGCAGTTTCTGGTGTCTTCTTACAGTAGCCAACCCTGAGCCACTCCTCTCACCACTGCACACCCCGCTGCTTGCCACATAAACTCCATACACACTGTTAACAAATTTCTTTGCTAAAAAGTTGAACACATAAATAGGGAAATATGATAAAAGAGATGAGTTAGAAAATTATAGTTTCAGATTTAATGATAAGCATGAGAGGGAGAGATAGACCTTCTCTGAACAGCTAGAGTACCAGTAAGTGAAAAGGAGCTGTTGATCTTCCCCTAACAGTAAATAACAGAATCTTCTACTTTTTTACTCTTATCAGGCTACTACATGGAATATTGTCGTTTCACCAGAGTCAAATGGTTTTATGGATTAAGTTGAGAATTGGACAGAACTTCAATAACAAATCTTTTCCAAACAGTAATTTCTCTTTTTCATTATCAGTCGCATACACTTGATTGACAGCATCCATCTCAACACAAGTATGTTTCCAGAGTTTTTTCACTATGCTCAGTACAATTCAGGCACACAACCTCTAAAGAATGAGACGATGTGTGGACAAGAGTCTTACTTGGTTTCTTATTTTACTGAGTTGTTTTTCTGCTATAACCATAAGGTTTGCACCTGGATGATTCACATTCTTGCCTGTCAAACATCTTCAGGTGTAAGTAATACACTTCTTGCTTGCTTTGGCATTAGTTGTTAATTCACATAACTGCCATGTTCTAAGCCTAACAAATATTATTCTTGGTTGTTATTGTTTTGTTTAGCAAGTACTTGCTAGTACTAATTTAGAGTTATTAACATCTAGCTATTATTGCTATTATTTAATATTATTATTATTTAAGTTGACTGGTAATTGATCTGCACTGATCTCATGTTGTTTTCAATGCCTTGTGCAAATAAACATGTTTGTTCAGTGTGGGGTGTAAACAGATGATCATAAAAAATTAAATCTCTACTGAGTGACATGTACTTGAGGAACCACTTTATGTTCTCTAAAGATGCATTGCTTGTTCCTGGCAGAATTCATAGCATGACAAAGATCAGTAATAATCTATGTTTCTTGTTCTTTTATTTTCCTATGTATAAGAATACAGTCTGTTCACGTGTCACAACGTAAAGGGTTACCCAGACTGCTAGTGATAGAGATCACGACTGTGAGTTCATAGAATTCCAGAAAACACAAGGGCACAGAAGCTTTATTCTCTAATTTCCCTTCTTAATTAGATTATCAAAAATATTAAAAAAAACCCCAAACCTACCACTGGAAAGTATACCTTTGATTATTAAAGCGCATATATATATATATTCAACTATTGCAACTTATCATCAGCAATAAATAGTATGGCAGCAATCAATAAGCCAAACAGTCAGTAATAGCAACAATCAACAGTATTGCAGCAATTCATAATGGCAGGAATAAATAATAACAGCAATAAGCATATATAATATTACATGACACTACAAACTTATCAGTAAAGCAACTTATCAATAATATAACAGCAATAATATAACAGCATCTCAGAAGGGGGTTAAACCATCCCAGAGGAGCCCCAACTGCCCCACAAATGGAAAGACTAACTGAATCAACCCCAGAAGTAGTCCTAGAGTTGAACCAATCCACACTGCAGAGTCTAGAGTCAGCCAGGTGTCCTCAGCAAGGGCTCAAGATCATGTAGAAAGTTCACACAGGCTTTTTGAGGAAAGGAAAAAGTATGTATAGCACAGGAAGTTCTGTGAGAGAGAAGCTCCACTTTGGATATATATTAAGTCATTTTTATACTGTAGAGACATAAGGAGGTATAGGACAGTACCTCTTCAAGCAGCCAATAGATGCTGCTTTTATTTTTTCACCTGTAATTCAATAGATGATGCTGTTTTCTGCTCTACCAGAACAATTTTTTATTTTTCCTGACTGTCTTCCTATTCTTGCAGTTAGAACAGCCAATGGCAGTTACTGATTCTTGCTTTCTCAGGGTGCTTTTCCCTTTTTCCAGACTATTTTTCACTTTTTCAGACTTTAAGTCACAGTTACAGTTCTCTGTATTTTCTCTTATCGATGTTATCACAGAATCACAGAATTGTTGGAGTTGGAAGGGACCTCTAGAGATCATCTAATCCAACGCCCCTCCACTCGCCCCCAAAAGGAGGTTTGACTAGAGACCATTACACAGAAATGCATCCAGTTGGGTTATCTCAGGATGTGTCTGCTTTCTAGGTGCCAACTGTACTTCAAGGATGTCAGATACACTTCTAAAGAATACTTCTGGTTCATAGGCCTAGTTCCCAGGCTAAGAGTTCAGGCTGACAGGCATTTTCTCTGTCAGTACTTAGCAGATATACTCTTCTCAGTATTTTTTCCTTGTAACCAGGTCTTCTTCAGAGTTGATCACATCAATGTGAAGTAAAATTTTTTTAAAAAAAAAAAAGAAGAAGAAGGCATGAGATTATTTATGTATCCTTTCTTGTACTGAACCAAGAATTTCATTCAAAGTGTTCTGACATTCATCTGTTACCTACATAAGAAAACAGTGCTAGAAAAAGCTTCCCTCTGCCCTTGTCTTTAAGGTATGATATGCATTTTCCCAGATTATCACAGATCATTGTTAATTTCAGGTAATATTTCAGCCTAGACAATGTTTTTTCCACGGTGGCCAGCAGAATCTTCCCATATACAATCAGTTCAAATTCTAATTTTGAAGAATTAGAGATGGTAACTGCTGCCTTACATTACTGACCTTTGAAAGACATTATAATGAAACGCAAGATATCCCCAGAGATAGACCAATATGGACTATTACCAATATGTCCAAGCTAGAGAAAGAATTGAGAACTTCCTTAAAACAAAGACCTATTTTAATAATTTACAGGTTTTTTTTTTTCAATTAGAGACTCATAAATGAGAATACAAAGAGATGTGACTGTCATCAGCAGACAGTGATGCTTTTCTGTCACTACACTGCATAAAAGATGTGTATTTATTAAGAATTTTTCACAGATGTCTTCAGTGTTCACACAGAATTTGTAATATTCTATAAGAAAGAAATAAACCTTGAATACATTAAAACTATTTCTAAGAATAAATGTTGTCAAGCACTCATCAGAAATTCATTTGTGGAGTGCCTCAGAAACATTTCTTTTATTAGATGTTGGTGGATCTCAACCCAGAATGAAAGAGAATACATCTGATAAGAGAATTTTAACATGTAATGTTGAATAATGATTTTTTTTTTTTCTTGTCATTAGACATGAAATGTTATACCAGAAGATTGTATCAGGAAATCTCTAAATCACAGCTTAATGAACACTAGAGGAGATTCCTGGGAAAAAAGTCATCATAAACTTTCCTTGGTTCTTTTGTCATTGACAGCTATTACTGGCCACTGTCAGACAAAAGGTAGTTATGTTAGGGAGATCTGTTTTAAGATACACTATGATTACTTCACTTCAATAGAAACGTGCTTTCATACAGCACTGTTTGACTTCTCAATTAATGACATATATTGTGACTTTAAATTCAAATATCATCTTGAGTAGGGTAGGCCTAAAAGCACATGATAGCATAAACTTAGCATTTAAAATTACATTTAATTGCTCAGAGTTGTGAGGGTTTTTTTTAAAAGAAGTAATCCCATACATAAAAGATCTATCGCACACATAAGCAGAATTCATTGAAGAAACATATAACACAAATGACTGACTCAGTAGAAGCTCTACAGAGTTTCAGAGTATGTTGCATGAAAATTTAGAGCAGATAACCATGCTCAAAGCAATTTGTCTTCACAATTTTAAAAAAAAAAGAGTAAATATAATAGTAAGATGTAGAAATAAAGACATGAAGAGTTGTTATTCATCTATTAGCAGTAATACTCCCTCGCCTGGAACACTTTGCCTACTTTGAGTATAGCTCCCCAAGAAAAATTGCACTGGAGAGCACCCGAAGAACAATGAAAACTACTAAGGATCAATCTAGAAAACGCAGTCATCATGAATCACTGAAAGATGTGGGTTTGTTGAGTTTAAAGATGACTGATACAATTGTCTTTAAATAGAGAAATAAAAGGCATAAAAGGAAGGAATCAAAAGTCCTTTATGGAAGAGAAAAATGAGAATGATATATACTAAATATGTTTGTTCATGTAAAACATAGACCACTCTGAAACTACAAGTAACAATAAAACTGTATGTATACAGAATTATATGTCATTAGTAATCATTTGATTCTTGAGCTCTTTACTTTCTGAGGTTTTTGTCTTCTGGAAACAGTGCTTAACAGTTCTGTACTTTTCTCCCCAAGCAATCAAAGTGACAAAATGGCTAAGTCAACTTTCCAACCTTTCTTGAAGAGTTTGGGGATGATCAGAAGCAATGTGGTGCAAAAAGATGAAGTATCATGTTTTCCTTTTCTTAATCTACTTAGTCTCATGACATTAATAAACTATTTTAAAATAGAATTCATTAAACATTCAAATTAAAACACACCAGTTTCATAGTATTGATCAAAAGAATAAACTTGTTTTCAGAATTCAGCATATAAGAAACCAATTACCTTTCAGAGTTTGTCATAAACAGTTAAGTCTTACACATTACTAACCCCACTGAATTCAGACTTTTTATGCTTATTAAGAAATAACAAGTCTTAGACCAATTATTCTGTAGTAGATATTTTTAAATTATGATTTAACATTTAACATTTAATTCCTGAAGAGGTAGGGAAAATTTTCCTTGTGCATTTCTTTATGCAGCTTTTTCGGTTGAGATCAAATAGTGTTGAATATTGTTATGTACTTAACACATCTCTCAGCATACTTTTACAAAAAGATTATTAGTGAGAAAAAATTTTGTCATAATTTCCTTAGCCCCACTAAACTGGGAAGGTAAATATATGCTTGTGACAAAATACATACTTCCATCCACTTACTCTTTTACTAGTCATAACAAAATTATCACAAATTCAGAAGAGGATTTTGAAAGAAAAAAGATCTAACATTTCTGACAATTTTCACTTCATCATTGAGTACAAGTTAAACATATGCTTAAGTAACATATTAGCTTAAGAACTAAAAAAGGACCCCTGAGGAATTTTAGTGATTCTTAGTTCATGGTCTTCCTAGCTCTAACATGTTCACCATATTTTTACAACAAGCTATTTCACTATTATCACTGTAAGCAAAACAAGAACTTTCAGCAGGAAAAGGCAAAAAGAAAAACAGTGAAATGAAAGTGATCAGTAGCTGCAAATTAGAATCAATTTATAAAAGCAAAGTTGCAAAGCTAGCTCTGAGAAAGTGCACATCTATGCAAGTTTGAAAAGTTCCTTGCTTAGCTAAAATATTTTAACTACATATTCCAGCCTTCAAGAGGATTGAAACACCAGAATATGTATACTTTACATAAAAGGATATGTACTTTTCAATGTACTGACAAAAAATGTAGCTATGCAACTGAGTATAACATATCTTAATTCTATATTGACCATTTAGGATCTGTTAAGCCAAAAAACTAATGCAGCTTTATAGAAAAGTATTTTATAATCTAAATTTAGTGACTGCTTTTAAATTAACTGGACAAATTGTGTAAAGTGATTTCATATTGTAAAATGTTACCACATGATAGACGTGTTTAATTCCTTTTAGATATGAAAATTAGATACGAAAAGGTCTTATGAATGCTTAAACGTAGTATAATCAGGTAATTAAGTCAGATAATTCAGATCATCACTGAGTGATTAAAATTCATGCTAGTGACACCTGATTAAAATAAGTATTTTTTGATGTCTACAGAATTGCCTGTTACGGTGAAACAACCAGCTCAGTGGATGAGGGGAGAGCTGTGGATACAATCTGCCTTGATTTGAGCAAGGCATTTGATCTGGTCTCTCATAGTTTCCTTGCTAACGAGCTGGTAAGATATGGACTGGACAGATGAATAGCAAAATTGGTGGAAAATGGACTAAACTGCTGAGCTCACAAGGTGGTTGTAGTTAGTGGCTCAAAATCAGACAAGTGGAGTTCCTTGGGGTCAGTACTGTCTCCAATACAGTTACAGATCTTTATGACCATTCTGGATGTCAGGATTGAATACTCACCAAGTTTGTGGATTACATCAAATTGGGCAGAGAAGTAGATAAGGCTGGAGAAGAGTCACCACTCAGAGTGACCTCAGCAGGTGGGAAGACCAGCAAGAACTGCATAAGTTTTAACAAAAAATAAATGTGAAGTTTTGTATCTGGGACAGAATAATTATAAACTCCATAATTACAGGCTAGGGACTGATGTCTGAGAAGCAGCTCTGACAAAAAGGCCCCGAGGGACAGTAAGCTCAACATGAGCTAGCAGCATGCCCTAGCTGCAGGAAAGGACAACAGCTTCCAGGAATCCATCAGAAAGAGTGTCCCAACAGACTGGGCTGTGATTATTCCACACTACTCAGCACATGATAGGCCACACCTGGAGAAGTAAATTGTTCTGGTGCTCCTAGTTTAAGAGAGAGACATTGATAGATCCATAGAGTCTATCAGCAGACTACCAAGATGATTTGATAGGTCGGGAATATGACTTATAAAGAAAAAAGCTGAAGGAACTGGATCTGTTCAACCTTGAAAACAGATGACTCAGGACTGTTGGGTATGAGGGGGAAACGTACTCCAATCATACTCTTTCATAAAGTGAAAGATAGTTACAGAGAAGATGGATGACTATCTTCACAAGGACACATAGTGACAGGACAAGAAACAATATGCACAAGTTGCCTTAGTAGGAATTCTGTATGAATATAATATTTCACTGTGAGAGCAATTAATCATTGGCATATGTTGCTTGGAGAAGTGATGGAGCCTCTCTCACCATAAACATTCAAGACTCAGCCTGACAAGGAACTGGAACATGGCCCTGGAAAACCTAACCTGAGGTGATTGCTTTCAACAGAAGGTTGGACCAGATGAGCTCTGGAGGTCTATCGCACCCTAGATTTTTCTAGGATTCTACAGTGAAGGTGGACATGATGTGAAGGAAGCTGCAGCCCCTGTAGTGTCCACACAGGAGCAGGTTTCCTGGCAGGATTTGCAGCCTATGGGGGAATAACGTTGAGGCTGTTCATTTCTGAAGGACTGTACATCATGAAGAAGACAAATGCTGGAGAATTTTGGGAAGGACTGTATCCAGTGGGAGGGACCTCGCATTGGAGCAGGTCAACACTGTGAGGAGGAAAGGGCACAAAGTGTTATGAACTGACTACAAACCCCATTTTCCATCCATCTTACACCACATGTGCAAGCTTGGTGGAGGTAGAAGAATCGGGAATGAAGGAGTGAAGTTATTTTTACCCTCAGAATAAGGGTTGGGAGAGCTGTATTTTTAGTTTTGTCTTTGGTTCTTACCATCATACTCTATTTTTAATTGGCAAGAAATAAAATTAATCTTCCACAAATTTATGCTGTGACAGAAATTGTAGGTGATCTTAATCTCAACCCAGGAGATTTCCATCTTGAATTTCTTCTCATCTTCTGTTGAGGATGGGGAACGAAAGAGTGGCTGGATGGGGATGTGGCAGCCAACCAATACTATCTCACTACAATTTCTTATCTATCTTTCTTCTTTCTAAAAACAAATAATAAATTACTGACGTGGGATTTTTTAAAAACTCTTATTGTTCATTGCATGTGCATTGCTATAAATTATTCCACTGCCACCATAAACAAAATACTTATTTTAGTTTAAATAGTCATTTTAACAAAACCTATAAATCAACTCAGGGGCTGTGGGTTATTTTTTTTCTAGCATGCTATGCAACCATAGAGGTGTACACTTAGGAAACTCTCTTTTGTGTTGACAACCACTATTGATTTGTAACAGAGGAAAAGCTCTATTTATCATCTTCCTTGATAAATAAACTCTTTTGCAGCTTATTATGGCCTTGGAAAATATCAACCAGCATCTTGTGTCTTTTCATAATCTAACATCTGATAATAACCAGCTGGCGATCCACTGTAATTTGGAACGTCATCTCGCAAGCACAGACACTGAGTCATAATTTTGTCATAAAACACAGGCTTCTTAAAAAGGTAACCTACATGAACTAGTTTGACTGTATTTAATACCTAAAAGGGTGGTGGGCCAAACCTATCAGTTTTATCTGGTTTGCATTTTAACATCAGATTAGTTTATGGGTGAAAGATGATTTTTATTTTTTTTTTAAATTGGAGATTGAGTTATTGATTATAAAGTAGGAAACAAACTGGGAGAGGTATAAACAAACTATCGCACCCTTAGTGCAACAGAATGATGACCTATCTAGTAATTACCTTACCCTTGTAAAGTTACCTTGGAAAGATGTTTGTCAATTCACACTTTTTCATTTTTCCAACATTGACACTCACTTGGGTTTTTTTTTAATTTATATCCTCGTTTGTCATTTTTTTTTTACCAGTAGGAAATATGTTGCAATGATTTACATATCTTATCCCAAATATATCTACTCTGATTCACTTTGTTGTTTCCACCTCCTCTCTCCAGTCTTTTCTTTATCTCTTGTGTTGATCTTTTTCCCAAACCTTTTTAATGTAAATGAAACATTCAGTACTTGGCCTTGGGGCTGATTCATTGTGAATTAAGCATTCTGTTTTATCAGGGGATGAGGGAGGAATGATACATTATTTTCAAGACTGTTACAATATTTTATAAATCGTGTATAATAAGAAGTTTTTACTTTACATAGATATTGTGCAATTCAGAGTCTCCATAGCATATTTACTTTTCCACTGAGTATACTCCAAGATTGAGAGTGACTTCATGTACATTCTTTTTTGCTCTTTACAGAGGAAAGTCTTTGCTTGTGCCTTTATTCCTCCTGTAGCTTCAGAAACTCCTTAAGTCCCATTTAAATGTATGTAAAATGCATTTTTCTTATGAACATCATAACCAGTTCTTAGGTCTGTTCTCTTTATCTGGCCAACACTTTCTCCGTATATAACACCACAATAGTATCAATAAAGCAATTTCTGGTGTGTCACTACTGGGGCTAAACATATTTGTTTATAAGTTCAGAATAACTGATCTCAGCACTGGAAGCATTTTCTATTTCCTTTAACCTCAGTCAAACTACCTATCAAAAATTGGTCTAGGTAGTAAATCTTTGTCATCAGGGATTTTGGCTACATTCCATGTAAAATTGTCACTTCAGTGCTTTCCTTTATTTCTGTTTTGCTACATAATGTGTTATGTCTCCATGGCTCCAAGGGATACTAAAAAAAAAAAAGGGGGGGAAAATAATAATTAAAAAAACCCACAGAAAGAACCCTCACAGAATATTGAGGAAGGACAATATAGAATGACCTAGAGTAGAAACCTCTGATTATTAGTTTGGTATGGATAGAATCTCCCCATCACTGTAAAGATAGGTAAAGGTAAGTAAGGAACCATCTTTTTTTTTTTCACTTTGATAGTGTGATAAGGGGAACAGGACTTATATTTAGACTCTTTTTTTTTAAAAAAAAAAAAAGAAAGAAAACAGCCAACACACCAGCCCAGCCTAAGATGTACAATGTCCACATCTTCTTGCTACATAAAAAGTGGTAGATCCCAGTGGTATGTGGGTTATTTGTCTATTTATAGTTGAAGTATTTCTATACAATCAAAGTCCAAAGCAGAATCTTTGTGTGAAAACACAAAAGGAAACTATTTTGAACTCAGAAGTTTAATGACCCTAGTTTATAATTGCTTTATCACCTGTCTAAAATATTTCCTGCATCTGATTTTTTTTTCATCCCACTTAAAGACAATAAAAAATAAACCCAAAAGTGAAGATTTCTTAAGGTTAAAAAACATTTCATGGCAAAATACACTAACGTACAGTATATTTCTCTCACTTTTTGGATTTACATTGCATGATGAAGGAATTTGTTCCTTGTGAACATTAAGAGTCTAAAACATCTGCTGGACAAGAAATACTATTTTTTAATATTTTTTATTTACATTACCTTTACTAATCCAGGTTTCATATTTCATGCCTTGGTGGTTTTAAAGTTGTTTATTGCTCTATTTTTCTTATCACTAGGGAACATGTTGAGAATTCCTGTCACTTATCTGTCTTCAAGGACTTGTGTACTGGACTTGTACAAGTTTTTTGCAGAGGATAAAATCCCTGTGTCTTACACCACCAGAGAGCACTGTTGTATCATTGAGTTTTGGTGTTTTTTCTTTCTAGACATTAGCTGAAGTAATGAGAACCAGGGAGACAAATAAAACTTCACTAAATATTCTTTCTTTCTTACCACATGACAAATGTCAGCAGCACATAAGGCGTAATAAATCAATTGGTCTTTTTGTGTTTATAGTTCTTCATTCTATCAACATTCTTTTCTTTTAAATAAATGAAAAGACCAGTGTTCCCAAGGTTGCAATTAGTGATACGGTTTGTACCATCGACTTTCATAAATTTTATTTTGCTCACCAGTCCAGTGGCACAGCTGTGAGTTGTATCACAGGACAACTACAAAGATCATTTCTGGTGACTCATTCTGGGAAACAGAACAAGTATCCCTTAATGCCTTAGAAAATAACATGACAAGAAGTTAAAGACCATGCTGCAAAAATACCTTGCCACTCTGCCAATCAACACATCCTAGCAGAAGCCATCCATTATTTCAGCTTTACAAGTGATTAATACAACCATGGCAAAGATCAAGGAAATTGTAACTAGAAAAAAAGAAAGTATGTCACCTTCAATGAATGAGGAAGTGGATGGTAGCTTGGTCTTCCAACTAAACTTTCTGACAAAACCAAGAACTACAATGAAGAACGTAAATCTTTGGTAGGTTAAAAAGTCATTCTGCATGTAGGTACATGTATGTGTGCCTATGACTATACAGATATAGGCACACATACAGGTATGTACACAGGTATGTAGCCTTGCATAAAATATGCAAATGTAGAACATTAAATAAATTAATGTTCTCTTAATTTGGCAAGGAAGATAAGCACCACTCTCTAGGCAGGTGTTTAAATGAAGCTTTACACTAAATTGAGTGAGCATAAGTTTGAGGCTTTTTTCATAATTCAAAAGCTAACCATTAAATGAATCACTAAAACTACTTAACCACTTTGTACTTCACAGTATTAGGATTTAGGTTTTAAAGATGCTTTAAAATAATATTTAGGAGTTTATAAATAGAGAAGACTCCAAGATTATTTAAGGTTCTATCTTCTACTTACATGGTACACTTCTCATTTAAATCTAAGTGTCTACATGCATTTTTACTTTGAAGGTTGATGAGGAAAAAATGTTGGAAAAATGGAAATGAACTTTGATCAACTAATTATCAGATTTCTAGGGTAGGTATGTAAAAATAACATAGAAAAGCTTCTAGAAAATTAAATATGTACTAGGGAAAAAAAAAAAAGGTCCTCTGAAAGATACATCTCAATTTTCTTACTATTACTTTTCGAAATTTAGTTACATTTTTATCACATTGAGGACTATTTTCTGAGAACTCTGCTTTTCTTATGGTACTAGATGACAATTAACCTGAGGTGAAGAATAACCAGTGTCTTTATTCCACCCTCGATTATGTCTCATTTTTCCTAGTTTTGATTTAATGTAAGGAAAATATTCTGAAAATACGATGTAAATATTCAGTGTTAACTAGAATTTTCTCATCACACTGAGGCTTGGATATTGACATGCATAAAAATAAATTATACTGATTTTTCTAAATCCTGTCTGTAGCACATAACATCATAAAAATGCTTAGGATTTTATTTCCTCAGTATACCTTACATGCACAGTAAAGTCTGGAATAGAATACAGTGCAAAAATATCTTCCAGTACACCCGAAGTGCAGGGTTAAACAGTCTTTTCCTTTTGATACATCTGCAAATAAGTATTTTTTCTTCCTATCATTATAGAAATCTACCCTATAATAAGCTTTTTCCCATTATCCACAACCAAGGTGATAAAGACTACACTGAAATTATCTGAGATTTTCCATTGACTCAGAGATGATGACAGAAAATGCTTGTTTCCAAAATATTAATTCTTGTCCTTCTTCTTCAGACTTTACTCAGATAAAATGTGCACTGGAATTTTTGCTTGGGTAAGGACTTAGAAATATCTATATATTCAAATGAGAAAGAGGACAAATGTGATAATCTTCTTAATCTGATTTCTTGATTATTGCACTCTTGTGCTATTGCAGGTTTTTCATATCTATATCATACATAATTTATATGTAAAGTTTATTCTCATGCTTTAAAACTAAATAAACCTCAAAATATTGAAAAATATTGTCTGTAAATAACACTTCTGTAGCATATCCCCCATGTATCAACACCCCCATGGCAGAGGGGTTGGAACTAGATGATCTTTAAGGTCCCTTACAGCTCAAATATTTCTAAGATTCCGTGGTATTATTTTTTAAAAAACTTTAAAATTAGTTTTATAGATATTTTCATGGGAACAAATGAGAACTTGGAAAGGGTGAAAGGAAGAAAAAGGGGTTTTTTTGGGAAATAATTTTTGTAATGTATTCGATCGTCTAATTATTCATTTACCATTTTTAGATCCTCTATATGTCATAACTGTATGTGCAATATCAGGGTTGCTGTTGTGATCTCAAGCAATTTATAGGCCATTGAGAAACTTAGGCCAAAGTGATATTGACTGATGATGTATAATTGTAGTCCAACTTGAGAAATATTTGCTGTAAATCAAAGATCAAAAAGGAAAGAAGGAAAAAATAGCAGAAAGACCTATTTTTGACTCAGAGACTAATTTGAATATTGAAAAGTTTGTGGGCAGTCACTGCCTACAATACAAATGGCTCATGGTTAACATTGTCTACCGGGACTCCAAGATCATTCTCCTCAGGGCTGCTTTCCAGCAGGTCTACTCCTAACCTATATTGATGCATGGGGTGGTTCCTCCTCAGGTGCAGGACCCTACATTTGCCCTTGCTGAAATTCATTAAGTTCTGCTCTGCCCAACACTTCAGCCTGTCCAGGTCACTCTGGATGGCAACACAACCCTCTGGTGTGTCAGCAACTCCTCAGTTTTTTATCACCAGCAAACTCACTGAGGGTACACTCTGTCCCCTTGCCTAGGTCACTGATGAATATGTTAATAAGACCAGACCCAGTACTGAACCCTTAGTGAACACCGCTGGTTACAGGCCTCCAGCTTGACCCTGCACCAGTGACCACAACCCTCTGAGCTCTGTCACTCAACCAGCTCTCAATCCACCTCACTGTCCACTCATCTAAACTACACTCCTGTTGAAGATGTTATGGGAGACAGTGTCAAAAGCCTTGCTGAAGTCAAGACTGCTTTCCCCTCATCTAGACAGACAGTTATGACATCACAGAAGGCTATCAGATTGGTCAAGCATGATTTCTCCTTGGTGAATCCATGCTGACTACTCCCAATAACTTCCTTTTTTTCCACATTTTGAGATAACATCCAGAATTATTTGTTCCAGCACCTTTCCAGGGACAGATGTGAGACTAACTACTCTGTAGATTCCTGGGACATCCTTCTTGCCCTTTTTGAAGATTGGAGTGACAATGGCCTTCCTCCAGTCTTCAGGCACCTCTCTTGTTCTCCATGACCTTTCAAAAATGATGGAGAATGGCACAGCAATAACCTCTGCTAGCTCTCTCAGCACTCCTAGGTGAGTCCCATTGGGGTCCATGGATTTATGGATGTTCAGTTTGGCTGAGTGGTCTCTAACCTGGTCCTCCCCTACCAGGGGAGAATCTTCCTCTCTCCAGACCTCTTCTCTTACCTCCAGCGTCTGGGATTCATGAGAGCTGGTTTTAGAAGTGAAGACCAAAGCAATGAAGGCATTCAATAACTCTGCCTTCTCTGCCTCTTCTGCCACCAGGACACCCACCTCATTCATCAGCAGGCCCACATTTTCCCCAATCCTCCTTTTTCTAGTAATATACTGAAAAAAAACCACTTTTTGTTGTCTTTGATGCCCCTTGCCAGATTCAGCTCCAGGTGGGCCTTAGCTTTCCTCACTGCATCCCTGCATTCTCTGACAACATTCCTAGATTCCTTCCAAGTGGCCACTCTTGTTTTCCACATTCTGTACATTTCCTTCTTCTAGCTGAGTTTTTCCAGAAGACCCTTACTCATCCATGCAGGTGTCCTACCTTGTCTGCTTGATTTCCTAGTCACAGGGATGCACCAATATTGAGCTTGGAAGAATTAGTGTTTGAATACTGGACAGATTTCATTGACACCCCTACCTTCTAGAGCCCTGACACAAAGTATTCCACTGAGCAGACTTTTGAAGATGTTAAGAATTAGCTTTTTCTGAAGTCCAAGGTTGTGATCCTAGTTATTTCTTTACTCCTTCCACACAGGATACTGAACTCCAGTATCTCATGGTCACTACAGCCAAGGTTGCCCCCAAACTTCACATGCCCAACAAGTCCTTCTTTGTTTGTTAATACAAGATCCAGCAGCACACATCTCCTCATAGGTTCTTCTACCAGTTGTACCAGCAAGTTATCCTCAAAGCTCTGCAGGAATCTCCTGCACTGAGTGTGTCCAGCTCTGTTACCTTTCCATAAAATACCAGGGTGGTTGAAGTCCCCCATGAGGACCAGGGCCTGTGATCATGAGGCTGCTTTCAGCTGTCTGTGAAAGACCTCACTGACCTCCTCATCCTGATCAGGTGGCCTGGAGTAAACACCCTCAACGGTATCATCCAGGTTAACTTGTCCCTTAATTCTTATCCATAAGCTTTCAACAGGTTCTTCATCCTCTCCCAGACAGAACTTGGTGCTTTCCAAGTGCTCTTTCACATAAAGAGCCACTCCACCACCCTTCCTTGCTTGCCTATCTTTCCTGAGCAGTATGTAGCCATCCATGACAGCATTCCAGTTGTATGAGCTATCCCACCATGTCTCAGTAATTGCCATGAGACCATGGCCCTGTGACTGCACACAGATCTCTAGTTCTTCCTGTTTGTCCCCGTACTGCATGCATTAGTGTACAGGCTTTTCAGAGAGGTGGCCAAGCATGAAGGTTTCCCTGGAGGAGAGTGGGAGGATACACCATAGTCATCCACAGCCCCAGGACTTTTTGCCTTCTGGATCTTGTCTTTGGAGGTAGCTGAGGACCATTTGTGGCCAGTCTGGTCCACCTGGATTGTTCCCCAGGTGGATGCATTGACATTGTCATTTCCATTTTGGACCACACTCCCCAAATCCTTCAGTTTAAAGCTCATTTCACTAAGCTGGCTAGTCAGCTACCAAAGATTCTCTTACCCTTTCCAGACAGGTGTATCCCATCCCTCCCTAACAGGTTATACTCATTGAAGACTGTCCCACTGTCATAAAAAATGGCACCCACCACAGCCCAGCTGCTCTCCTGGCTTTGGAAAACACCCAGAAAGATTAACCACTGGAATAATGTACCCAAGGAAGTTGTGGATTCTTCAACCTTTGACATCTTATAAAGGAAACTGAATACCTGTTTGGACATATATTTTAATTCAAGTGCAGTCCACACTGCATTATTTGTTCAGTTTGTCAAAGTTCAACCCAGATAATCTCAGGGTTTTTTAATCTTAAAATCTCCATGATTGCCATAGGGTATCAGAAGAAGTAGCAGCAATATAAATGTTAAAAATTGGTTATTCCTGTGGTTCAAGAGATTCCACTGTTGACCTCTTTCCAGATTATAATGTAAAAGTGTAAACAGAGAGTTTGATGTTAACAGCAATTTTGGTGGAATCTTGAAGGGCACTTTTTAATTTTGTGAGTTAAGAAAATAAAGTCTTTTTTTCATGACATTTCTTCAAAAACCACACCCAACTGTGTTCAGTAAAACCTCAGATCAGTAGTCCTATTCCATTTAAACAACATAACCTATATGACAGCTGCCACAACCCATAAATCTAGTCAACTATTAGCACTAGATGACAATAGTCTTTACAAGTACATCCCAGTACCATGAAGCTAATTCTAAAGACAGCTCACATCCTCTGACACAATTTATTCAATTTGTTGAAGTAATAGGCTATGTTTTAAGAGTTCAAATATAAGAACCAAGGACCTTCTACCTTGTGGTAGACATCCCTCATGTTAGTAACTCAGGTTTTAATATCCTCCCCTAGTAACTAGTGTCTTATTCCAATAGGGTTCCAACCCTGTACTGATATTTTACCCTGTGGGATTGATAAATTTCTTTTATAATAACTTCTTTTTCCATTCTGAAAATCCTTTTTCAGTAATGGCATCATCATGAAAATTTCCTCCATATCAGTTGTGAAAATCAAGTATTAAAAAAAACCCTTAATAAGTGCAATCATATTTTAATCCAAACCCATTCTTAGTAAAGCTCTTTAATCAAAACTCTTTCACTATGCTGGCAAAAAATAGGACATGATTTATGAACATATTCAAATGACAGCAAAAAATAGGTCAGTGGGATGCAAAAAATCCCATATTTCTTATATAACCTTTTGTTTCCAACTAACTGTCTTTTGTTTTGAAACTTTGCATTCATTGACACTTGCAAAGTCTTTAAATTCGCTTTTACTCAGTAAGCCACTTCTAGGTACTCTTAGGTAGTCTATCATTGCAAAATCTGTTATCTTTAAGCAATAATCAAGTCATTACATTTTGAAAGAATAAGGTGATGTGAATTTTTTATTTGATGTAAAGTTAAACAGATAGCCTTCCTAAAAAAGTGACCACACTGACACCGACACCATTCAAAAATCAAAGTCTTGATGAAGTCATATGTGTGTGTCTGTGTGTAAGTCCATGATCTTCTCTCAAACACTAAAACACACTATCCACTCCCTACTTGTCTATTCTGCTTCTTTGCTTGCTATCTCTGTTTCTGCTAATATCTATGCAAGAACAAAGCTTGTCACGCTGGATATTTTAGAAATCTCTTAAATTAATACCTATGGAAGGATAATGAATCATAAAGTGTAGAGAAGCATGGAGTCACTGTGAATAGAACTTTCAGAGCACACAAAAATTTAAAAGATAGTGTCAAAGTTTAGGGTCAGGGAAACTCCTTAGTCCTATAACAGATGCTCTCTGTTAACCCCCCTCCCTCCCCAAAGGGGAAGAGAAAGGGAATAAGGGAGAGAGATTTAG